>JAYWVB010000105.1:0-29667 GCA_039881045.1 Chaetomium olivaceum | reverse complement strand
AGTTAAGGCGACAACCATCAAACCACCAACGGGACTGTACCCGGGTTGTAGATAAAGCGCCCTCAAGGCAGGTATACACAAATAGACGTTCTCCACATTGCGCGTACATGCCATGTCATGCCATACATATCAAACAACCAAGCACCCAAGCCTCGCACGACGTTTGGAGAACAACCCCCAGCATTTATTGCCATCTTCCTGACAGTAACTAGTGGTATTTGCACCAGCGTCATGCCGCGTACGTAATTGCAAGCACACCTCCCCTTTCTCTCCCCGGAACGCCCCGTGGCGATGGGAAGCTATCTAGAGTACAGCTCCCGCGCCAACCCCCCGCCGCCCCCCGGCCCCCCAACGCAAAAAAAAAAACAAAAAAAAAAAAAAAAAAACAGCAGACGCAACAAATGCTCCCCTCAAAAAGATCCAAGCGGCGCCGGCTTTACTCCAAACAATGATGGCAGCGGTGGTATGTATATGACGGGCGGCGACAAATGAAAGGTAGGTAGGTCGGTAAGTGGTCTGTGAGACACAGAGCAGTGGAAGTTTGATATATATGGATGTTGTAAGGTACCGATGATGGCGTGTATGTAACATTAAACATAAGGCGACGGACGCCGAAGACGCGGACGCTGTGCCTGTGCCGGCGGAGCATCGTGCGTTGTCGCTGGCAGGACACAGACCCATCAACGTCTCGAAGCAATCGGGCAACGGTGGGTATCTTGCTGCTATGGACAGCGAAACCGTTGGCCGGCGACTCGACGTTTTCTAAATGGGGTTGATGTTCACACCAGTGATTGACTCCCGGGGGATGGAGGGGCCCGGTTGCTCAGGGGAAGGGCGGGCCCTGGCCATGAGGCGGCGGGAACCCCTGGTTTCGCCGGCCGTTCTCCCCACGGGCGGCCACCCATTCGGCATTACCGCTCTGGCGGGCGGATATCTCGGCAGACACGGGAACCTTAGTATCATCACTGGACGAGGGTCCGCTTCGGGCAGTCCTGCTCGGGCCGGCGTCGGCGGCTGTTGGCACGAGTTGAGTCACAGCCTGGGTGATGGAGGCAACGACGTAGCTGCGAAGTTCGCGGTCCTCCCTCGAGTCCTCCTTCTCTAGGTCGAAGCGTTTCTGTTTCTCGAAGTTGGCCCGGCGCAGGTGTTTGATCTCCTGCATGACATACAACATGACCTCTTCGGGGCAGCGGTTGCGTTCGTTGTAGTACTCGGACTTGCGCACGTAACGCCTGGTGACATCGGCCGCGCCCTCGTGCGAGAAGGCGATGCAGTACGACATCTTCTTGCCCCAGCCCTCGGTGTACAGTCTGGGGTTGTCCCACGCCTCTTCGCAGGCGTCGACGTGGACCCAGCGCTTTTGGTGTTCCGAGTAGACCTCGGTCCATACGTGGTCTTCGGCGTTCCATACCCAACGAACACGGCCGCCGATGGCGCGGCAGAGCATGCTAAAGCAGTTGGCCCACTCGCCGCACCGCCCACGTCGTGTCTGCATAAGACGCCAGACGTCGCTGTATCGGGGGAAGCGCTCGTACGCTCGGCAGTTGTTGTTGGAGCAGCGGTAGAGCTCGACCCGCAGCGCACCACATGCCTTCTCATCCGGCGTTGGCTGTGTCATCCCTTGCGCGATGGTCGGAGAAAAGCAGACCGGGCATTGAGGGTTGTTGACCCATGTGAAGAAGTCGTTCTTGAACCACCTGTGGAGGGGAATCAGTGAGCATGAGCACGTTGGCAATTGGGGATTACATCAACCCGTTGATAGGAGACGTACCTGAGAAGGGCGCGGATCATGCAGTCCTGGTAGCCCCATTCCGCTTTGCGCCCATCCCCCATACTCTCGGCCTCGGCTTGGAGTACTTGGCACTCTTCCTCGGCCTCTCCGTAGATCCTGTCGAGTGGAATCGCCTGTAGGGCCTCGTCGAGCAGGCCGGGGTTCTCGTACTTCATCGGTGTCGCTGATAGTGAGATGAGGAGGTTTCGGAATCGGGTGGACTCGAGATCGTCGGCTGCCGGTGGGGTCGGAACCTTGGGAAGGTTTCGGACGGACGAGTATGAAGGCGGTGTTAATGCGTCGCCCGATGTCCCGGGCCTGCTGCGATCGGAAGCATAAGCGTCTCGTAGGTTGCCTGATGATGCGCTGTGGCCGGGCGCAGGTGATCCTTGGCGAGATCGTGTTGAGAGATCGTTTAATCGCTTCGTCCTTAGGAGTTGTTCGAACTGCACCCTCAAATCGTGTGCCCATTCCTCACCGTACTGGTCCCCGCCCCGAGGGACATCCCTCCCATTAGCATCCATGATTGTTGTGTGCGATAGCCGACCGATGCCCGGGGGTTTGGTCTGGGATGGTAGGCGCTATTTAATCGAGTCCGGGGGCGAGTATCAACAGAGTAGTCGCCACAGCCAAAGCGCAACTTCGAGTGCGTCGTAATGTCGTTTTCTTCTTTATTGTCGTTATCGTCGTAGTCAAATTGGTCTATTGACTTTTTGTTTCCCGGCGGGGGATCAGTGGTGGGTGTAGTCGTCAAGAGGTGGCGCCTAAAGGCAGGGCCACGCAACGTTGCGGATGACGAGTCGAGGTGCGCCTCTCGTGACCCTTGTCTTCCTTCCGGCTCGCTCGCTCGCTCACTCACTCACTCAATGGGCAGTCCAAAAAGACGTCGCTGTCGACAGTTCAGCGCCGTCGCTGTCTGTTGAAGCCGGGCGCAATCCGAAGATGGTCGACGGGTTTGGAGGGGGGATCGATTCCTCACGGCGCCGGGGATGGGATCGATGGGGATGGGTGAGTGGCAGGTTAGAGATCAAGAGAAGACAAGCACAGGTGGGCCGGGAACAAGAAAAGACAAGGGGCCAGAAGGATAAAGCTGCGGACAGGTGGGGAGGGGTGGGGAGGAGCCGACGCAGGCGTGTGTAATGGCGTGCGCCCGTCTCGGCGTCCCCTAACCACACACTGGCTCGAGGGTTGCGCGGCAGTCCAGTCACCCCAACCTAGTATGGTACATGAACTGAGGGCGCAGGGAACATGTGTCATTGAGGTACCTCCTCCTGACGACGACGAATACTGGGAAGGCCACGGGCCGATCAACCCTTTTTTTCATTTCAGATCTGGGTTCAGTATTTGCCCGCCTTACTGGTTACTCGCAAGGGCCGACGTAATCAAAAAGCCTGGGATTCTAGAGGGGTGTAGGCAACGAGCAGACGTATTTCGCTGCGTGGAAACAGCGATGGGGCCCACGAGAGAAGTGGGAGGGGGAGCACAGAGGGAGGCGTCTTGGACAGAGAACGCGCGTCCAGTTTGCGGCCCTGGCCAATCAGAGTCGTGTTCGGATCCCTCCGCCCCAAATGGAATCCCCACATTGATCGGTCTCCGCCTCACAAGACCCCTTAACCTTTCAGCGATTTTCCACAGGCCTCACTCACCAGGACTGCCAGAACGGATTCCAACGGGAACTTGGCAGCGTATGTGAGAAAAACTCGGTGCTGATCTCTTTGTCATGAGCACAACAAGGAGCGATGGAAGATGCTTTTCCACTTTTTTTTTTCCTTCTTTCTTTCTTTAAGGGGACGGTGACGGATTGGATGGGATAACCTGACAGGCGTTACGGATACGATACGGGAGCCGGGCGGGAAGTGCAGGTACCGGTCGGAGGTTACAGCACCATGACGAGTCGTGGCTCACAGGTGGCCAATCCCATTTCTGGTAATTCCTGTCCTGTGGCTGAGGTTGTAGCCTTGCCATTCGCTGGCTTCGGATTGTGTGGGGAAAGGCGCCAACAGCGCTCGCTTTCGCACGATTCGATTCGACTCTCACTTCACAGCAAATGCAAGTTCGATACTCGATACTGGGTTACTGGCGATCATGGTTTGCGTCAACCGTTTCCAGCAAAAGGTGGAGGGGTTCTTCGGGTATTGATCTTGAAAGGAGCTACATCAACATTCGCCAATCATATTCGGCAATATGCAGGGTGAAATTCGAATGAAGGCTGCGGCCCTTGATGAATGAATTCAGTTGGCGGCGTATGCAGTACAGAGTACGAAGTGAAATACAGCCCAGACAGCAACCTGGCAGACAGCCTTGCCGTGGTGCCATGCAGCCTCTTGTCTGCCAACACGCAACCAAGCACTCCAAGCATTCACCATCCGAACACCTGCATATTTTCTTCACCTCGAGTTATCTGCACAGTATACACACTACATACAGTTCTCGACCCGACTGCCAATGATGGATGCCAGATGACGACTGATTAACGTTACCACAAAACCATGTGCACATCCTACATACGTTCCGAATCCCCCGACGTCTTCCAACAGCTCAGACGGAGACCTGAGCCAGCTGTCGACACTGTGGACCTACCTAAGTGTTGCCAACGACTTACCTACTTACCTAGCTGACGACTTGCCATTGCCACCGCCAGTCTCGTGCCTCGGTCGTCATCAATTCATTCCTCTCGGATTGCCCGTGTTAGGTGTTGATGTTGATTCACTTAGCACCGGCTGACGTGCCATATGGCCCAGATCAGCCGAATCCGAGTGGTCGAGCTTTTCGTCCCAAGGCTTCTGGACAGTGTCCACCCAGTCGGTTCATGGGCGGAGCACTGTGCGGCCGGAGACAGCGCAATTCTGCTGGTGGCGTTGAGGATTACGCGGCATCCGGCCTGTTTCTCATCTTCTCTTGGCAATCCTCCACACCCACGCTCACACTCACTCACACGTCAGAGGACGACGACACTTCAATCCTTTTAACACCAAAAACCGCCACCCATTTTTCCTACCAGGACCGGAGACGGCTTTTACGAGAGTAATTGTTCGTTGTTCACTGCTATCCTATTTTGTAAGCGGGAACAACTGCTAAGATCCATGGCCATGTTCCCCTTTTACCCCGACCCGTGCCTCTTCTGTCTCGGCTATCGTCGACGCGGAGTGTAAGTTGATCTATTCCCCGTCTTGGCATCTCTTCAGCCAATGTATCAGTAAAGAACCTGCAGGTAGGTTCAGATACCGGCAGCTCGAGTCGTTGGGTATCAGAGCAGGCTGGCTGCCCGCCATATCGACCATCATGAAACAACCTGACCCGGCCGGCCTGGACTCTCTCGCATCCAGCCACGCCCGTGAGCTGAGCTGAGCGAACTCGAGGCGGTTGACCAGATATCGATACCCGTCACCTTGTAGTGTTCAAGGAATACTACGTGATGTAGATCAGCCTCGTGTCATCAACGACCCCGACAGGTACCAGTTAAACCATTTTCTTGCCGGTTCGGTCCTCACTTTTACCTCCATACCCACCTCTCGTACATGTACCATATCTCGCTGTCCCAGCCCTGAGTGCGATTGACGCCATTTGGGCCTCAGAACAGAACTGTGCCCACCATGAGCTTTCTGAATTAGGCACCGCTGGGCGTTTTCATCTTCACAGACTGCCCAGCTTCACCTAACTCCATCTTCTGCTCTTCTCCACTAGCTCGGGACCACAAGCAGGTTCAACATCCACCCACCGAGCCACATGCTTCCGCGTAAATGATATCCGGCGAGATCCCCTCGGAGGGGAAGCAAACAACCTAACCTCAGGCCTCACTCTAAAAATACCAAACCGACCTTCCAGCCCCGGCCCGAGTGTTACCGAAAGCCATCCCCCTCCCCCGTCCCCCAGCCACAGAGAACGAAGAACGAAAACCGAAGGAAGAACCAAACCCGACCTTGACGCGCGTCTCACAGCTCCGCTCCACCCGAGAAAAAAAAATCCCCTCCGTGCCCCGTGCCCAGAATATTGCCGCCAATTTTGCCCGAGGAGGGGGGGGAGGGTGGCGGTGGGTGGTAGAGGGAGGACTGGGGTTGGGGTCTGGTTCCATACCAGACCAGACCAAACCAGACCACAGACCACATCCACCAGAAGACGCACATCGGAGACCTGCATCCAGACACAACTCACCCGCAGATTACACGCAGACCGCCCCATCGGGTACCGCGAAAACCTTACCATGTAAGTCTGTGAGACGAAAGTCGGGGAAGCCTCCTTCTTCTTCTTCTTCTCTCTCCACGGACCCACACACACCCCCCTTGATACACGATGGCGCTGGGTGGTGGGGAGGAGGCGGACAAAACCCCATTCCTTCTCTTGACTACCAAGAGAGAGAGGTAAAGGATCACGAAGACAATAAACCAAGTACCACCATAGAGGCCCAACAGGTTTATCAGAGATGGCCATGGTTCCCCCGGAGAAAATGGTCCCCGACGTACGTACGTACGTACATATACACAGTATAAGATGAAGAGTAGTGTGGGGTGTGTGCTGGCAGGGCAGGCAAACCCATGCCTCTCTCCCAACCTCTCCCAATCCCCCTTGGCACACAGCACACCGCATGGGAAAACGGAGGTGTAAAATTCCCGCGGGCCTGGTCCATGATTTCCTGTTTCCTTTCTTTTTTCCTTCCTCACCGTTTCCTTCCCGTCCCGTTGGCTGCCCTCTTAATTACCGACGGGAACGCCAAAAGGAAGAAAGATCAGAGAGAGACCGCGTCAGCTACTCGGAGTAGAAATCCACATCCGCCGCCGCCGCCGCCGCCGGCTTTTGTCCATCTACATGCAGCCAGCCGGGTTGGGGGAGGAGGGGGGGCGAGGGATTTCCGTTTTGGGATGTTAGCCGGTGTCAAAAGCGAGAGGGGAAGGGGGCTGTTGGTGATCCATCCGTCGATCGGTGAATGGCGTGCAGAGATCATCCTTCCCGGCGGTCGGCTGTTAGTTATGGTTCAGGTAAGTGGTCCGGATGACTTGGCTCCCAACGTAGTGGAGGTCAGGCCGGACAGGGTGGGAGGGAATACACGGAACAAACAAACAAACACCAAGTTGCTGTTCTCATGATGGAAGGTTATGATTTCAAGAAGCCCCCTTCGAGGGCACCAGGCTCGCTGTAGACCCATTTCATACACGGCACGTCCTAGCCTACACCAAGCTGTAGACACCCGCGCAAAGCAAGCCGAGTCTAACTAACATCACAAGCTCGCTCCACTACTTCCTCATGCCACCGAACCGAACTGCGTTCGTCATTGTAACAGAACATCTACCCATCCACTCCACATGCCCCCCCCTCTCTTTCACCTCACCTCTCCCACTCGCCCTCCGCGAAGTAACGTTCCGGCAGGTCCTCGCCAGTAAGCGGGCGCTCGACAAGAGCCACCTCAAGGGGCGGCAGGCCAGCAGCGGCGACCCCATTCGTCAGGCCAGGCACGCCCTCGACGGGGACGATGCCCAATATCGGGCGGAACTGGTACGAGTGCCACCACTTGGGGGGTGCCTTTGACCCCGACCCTTCCTCCTCCTCGGCACCTTCCGCGCCGCCGTGGCCGTTGGCGCCGCGGTCGTCCCTCAGACGCTGCAGCTCACCGCCATCGGTGTCGTCGGCGTCGTCGTCGTCATCGTCATCGACCCCGCTGCTCGCGCCGATGCTCTTTTGGTCGTCAGCGTCAGCGTCGGCCATCTCCACGTCCTCCCACCTGGCTCCGTCGGGTCCCAGGGCTGTCTTGATGCGCTGCGGGGCGAGGGACTGCCTGTCCATCTTCCCGCCGGCGCCGCCCTCCTGCACGCCGCGCTTTCGCTTCGTGCCGTGTTTCTGTCCGTTTTTGTCTTCCGAGGAGTCCTTCTTCTCCTCCAAGTCAAAGTCCTGCGACAGGTCCAGCATGAATAGCGAAGAGACACCGTAGATCCATGCCCTATGGCCCTGCCATACGGCCCCCTTGACTTGGTCTCGAGTGTCCCTGAACTGTGCGGGGAGCTTGGGGTATGTGTTCCGACGCGACCATTCCGAGAGCGCGCCGCGGAGGGGGTTGAAAACGAGCAGTGTCTTCACCGCGGTGATGGTCATCAGATCGTAATCACCGTCATCCCGCTGGGTCTTCGCAAACGAGAGCAGCACAGGTGCGGCGGACAGCTTGGGTAGGAGCTTGGCATTAGGATTGCGGACCCAGCGTTCACCAGCAACGTCGTCTGTCTCGTCGTCTGACGAGTCGTCCGATGACTCGCTAGCCGCATCATCGTCATCTTCGCCGCTCGTGCCATTCGCCCCTTCGCCGGGGCCACGTAAGACCCACGTATCTATGAAGCCCGCCAAGTCCGCCACGCTGAACAATCTGCTGTCGGGGGAGAAGGCCATCTGGGTAACGTTCCGGTCGTAGGATCCGAGACCGCCGAGGAGAAGGTGCTTTGGGATCTGACGCCGAAGTCGGTGCAACTTGTAGGGTTGGGAAATCGTGTATGTCGGGCCGACTTCTGATTCTGTGGTACGCACCCTGGCGACCATCACTTTGCTCCCTTCCTCCACCCAGGATATCCACCGGTTATCCGGCGAGATCTGGACCTTGGTTGCCGCAAGGCCGGCGGTCGGCATGTCCACCTTCCTGATCTGAAGTTGCTCCGCCTGGGCTCCCTTTGCGAAATCAAGCTGGAACACCTTGATGTCCGTGGCGGTTGAGGCGACAAGAAGCGTTCCATCTTCGCTAATAACGGCGGATGAAATGTAGGAGTCTCCTTTTACTAGGACTTGGGCTAGAAGCTTTCTGTTCTTACGCAAGCTAAGGGCGGCTTGGGGATCGTCGAGCAGCTTTTGTGCCGGGCTGAGGAGGTGCCAGATACGGATTTCGTTTTCCCACCAACTGAGGAGGAAGCGTGCTTTGGGAGCGCTGTGTAGTGGCGCGTTTTGTGGGAAGATGGGGCAACGTTCGGTGGTATTCCCTACCAGCAGCGCGCAAAGGCAAGGCCACAGGGGTCGCATCCGAGCCTTTGAAGAATATTAGTCTTGCCAGTAGCAGCCAGAGAGTCAGTAGAACATACCGCCAGAAATTACAACACTCATTGCCTTGCTCTCAAACGAAGCCATCGCCTTGACATCGTGCTGGTGATATCTGCGATGGAACACCTTTGACCAGCGCCCGGCCTGCCCAGCAATGGGCTCGTAGACGGCCGTCCGCCTATCCATGCCCCCCGAAACGATCTTGAAGCCGTCTGCGCTGACGGAGAGACACAATACATCTTGCGAATGGCTCTGAATCCGCTGCGCCTGAGTGTATGTCCTGCCGTCCCAGATGCACACCTGGCCAGTCGAGTCCCCAGACACAATATCCCCGTTGGGCAGGCACTTGACAGCCCACACGATGATGTTCTTAGAGCCGCCAGAAATGTCGGTCCCGAGAGTCATCTGCCTCAGCAACGTGCCGTTTCGGATATCGTAGGCGCAAATGGTGCTGTTCGAGCAGCCGACGACGACGACGTTGTGAGACTGGAAGGCGATGCTGACGAACTTGGTTTTCTTAGACGGGGTTCGTATGAGCGTCTTTTGGAACTTCAGGTCGCCGTCCTCGATCGAGTAGAGCACGAGGTTGCCATCGACGGTGCCGGCTACCAGCTTTCTGCTGCCTGGCGCAGCGGGTGCCCTTGGTCGGGGGAGGTTGGACGCCGAGGCACCAAATCTCGCCGTGCTGGCCGCTTGCATGTTTCTTCGCCTTGGCCTTCTCCAGATCCCACTCGGTGATGGTAGTCGTGTAGCCAATGCTGAAGAGGCGCGACTTTCCGTGGATCGTCTTGCCGTCGGCCATCTCCTCGTCGGGCTCCGTGACCCAGACTAGGCCATCGACGCTCCGGTCCTTGCCACCGGGAATGACGAGTTCCTGATGCCAGGCACCCTGGAGAGGATTCCAGATCTCAATGTCGCCATTGGCCCTGCCGATCGCTAGTCGAACCTGGATGTGTTTTACGAGGTGCTTCTTCTGCGCCGAGACTGAAGGGAGCGACGAATGCGTAAATGCGACCGCGTTGATGGCCGAGGCAGGATAACGGACGAATCGGCACCGGTGGATATCCATCTTTCCGGTGTTGTCAGCCCTGGGGTCGCGGGGGAGGGCGTCGGATCCGAAATTCCTGAAGGTATAAAAGCGGCTGCCGATTAGTTACTTTTTTTTTTCTGCCGCTTCCAAAAGTTTTTGGAGGGAAGCCGGTCAGAGAATTAAGCTATGGTCTGTGCGCGATAGCAGATGGGGCGTCAGGGAAAGCGACCTTCCCAGCACCCTCTGGCCAAAAAAGGCCGAACTCCAAAAGAAAATAAGTCCGTGTAAAATAAAGTAAAAAACAACACAACAAGAAGAGAAGAAGAAAATTGATGATAAAAGTAGAAATCAAGTAAAATAAATGTAAATTGAGTAAAAAGGAACTTTCTTTAGATTTCCGGAACTGTTGTTTCGTCCCTACAACTCGAGCTTCCACTCGAAGTCTGTCCTTTTTTTGCCTATGGGGTCCCCAGCTCGCGAGCCAACAGAATTCAGGGGTTGCTACAAGGCATTATCGACAACTTTCTTGTCCACTGAGGTGGTTGCCAAGTCCGCCCAGCAATCACCCCACTGCGCCCCGCGCTCAAACACCCATCAAGTCTCACATTCGAGTTGGTTGCTCAGCGCGTCGCGAAGCATCCCATTCAGTCGCAACCCGGTTAAGGAAAACGACCCTGCATTCAGAGCCGAAGGACACTCTCTCAAACCCCAAACTTCAAATCTCAATCAATTCTAAAGGACTGAACCGGGCGTAAACGACATTAATTTCCCCACGACAATCGATTCCTGCAAGGAAATCTTGTAACTACCCCGCGGCAAGCCCATTCAGACACAACTGGAAACAGGGAGCTGTTTCGGGGAGCAAGCTCCAAGGTCTCAGATTTTCGGCCGAAGACAGCTCATTACCTCATTTTTGGAATACACAAGTCACAGTGTCCGGCTCATCCCGAAGTCTGGGAGCGCGAGAAAGAGAGACCGATAATACCCCTCCCTATCCGTGATTCATTCGCCTTGCACTTCTCGGCATTTCTAAGCTGGTCAAGTGCAGTGAGTCGAAGGAACTTGGAAAGAAAGGCTGTGTAGGACTACCCGCCCTCGACTACCTACATTGCTCTGCATCCGGAATCATTACCATCTTACAACAGCCGTCGCTCCCGACATCAGCCGCCATCGAGATATTGAGTCAGCGCCGCCATCCTCCCATCATGGATTTCAACAGCTCTTCGCCCTACCCCGAGGGTGTCATCTCCTTCCTCGACACCGATTTGTACAAGCTGACGATGCAATGCGCCGTCCTGAAATACTACAAGAATGTCCCCGTCACGTACGCTTTCACTAACCGGACCCCGGAAAAGAAACTCTCTCGCAAAGCCTTCCGCTGGCTGGAAGATCAAGTCAGGAAGCTCGGGAACATCTCTCTTTCCGCCGAGGAGTTGTATTACCTGAAGGAGCACTGCCACTACCTGTCGCCCGCCTATCTGGAGTTCCTATCCGAGTTCCGCCTCCGTCCGAGAGAACAAGTCGTACTCAGCTTCCTGCCTACGGGAGAAGACACCGGGGCCGAGTCCGACATTGGGGACCTGGATATCAAGGTCAGTGGCATCTGGTCTGAGGCCATCTTGTACGAGATCCCTCTCCTCTCTTTGACGTCCGAGGCGTACTTCAAGTTTATGGAACCGGACTGGACGTACGAGGGCCAAGAAGACCAAGCTTTTGAGAAAGGGATGCGCCTGCTCGAGGCCGGTTGCGTTTTCTCGGAATTCGGCACCCGCCGGAGGCGAGACTACCACACCCAAGCGTTGGTGTTTAGGGGCCTCACCAAGGCCAGCAAGGAAGCCGAGAAGCGCGGCTTGCCTGGGAAGCTCTCGGGGACGAGCAACGTCCACCTGGCCATGCGCTTCAACATCCCGCCCGTCGGTACGGTTGCGCATGAGTGGTTCATGGGTACCGCCGCTATCGTTGGGGATTATCGCAAGGCCACCGAAGAAGCGCTGCGCCACTGGGTCGGCTGCTTCGGAGAGGGCGTGCTCGGTATCGCCTTGACCGACACGTTTGGAACCCCCGACTTCTTGACCGCATTCAGCAAGCCGATCGAATATCTGGAGCCGCCCTCGCCAACCACTGCGCGGAAGCCGAGCGTTGCCGACTCCTTCATCTCGATCAGCCCCTCGGTGGCGTCCCACCAAAAGCCCAACAAGACATACGCCGAGGTCTTCACTGGCGTCAGGCAGGACTCGGGCGACCCCAAGACTTTTGTCAAGATCATCGGGAAGTTCTACCGCGAGCAAGGGATCCAGGACAAGAAGGTCATTGTCTTTTCCGACTCGCTGAATATCGACCGGTGCCTGGAGTACAAGCAGGTCTCGGAGGAAGCCGGCTTCCAGCCGACGTTTGGTGTTGGCACGTTTTTGACAAACGACTTTGTTAACACCAAGACCGGCAAGAAGTCGACGCCCCTGAACATCGTTATCAAGCTCAGCTCTGCTGACGGGAACCCGGCGATCAAGATCAGGTAAGTCATCTGATGCAGGCTCAGAGATGCTTTCCACTTTTGCCAGACATCCCATGACTAACATCTCGACAGTGACAACATCGGCAAGAACACCGGGGACAAGGCGACCGTCGAAAAGGTCAAGCGCGAACTGGGCTATGTCGAGAAGACGTGGGAGGGGGGCGATGAGACGGCGAGGTGGGGTCGCGAGGAAGACGCCTCGAAGCAGTGAATCTATCTCCGCTCTGGAACCATGTCTCTCGTTGCCTGGGACTAATATGTTCTCTGCGTTGGACTAATATGCATTTTACCGGGGGTTGGGATAGCTCCCCCGTTTGCGTCGGTGGACACAACGGGTTGGGCATATGCATATGCATGTTGGGAGGTTATTTGTCTTGTGTGGTATCGATCGCTAGAGCGGCGTACCGTGATTAGAGTTAGACAATCATAGAAGCCGAGGTCAACCTAACTCCTATCTTATTTTGTCGGAAATAGTGCGTTTCGCCGAAGAGGAGGGTTCCGCACGTGGTCGAGCTGTAGTAGTAATAAATCAGAAACACACATCAGTTTTCTGTCTCTAGTTTGATTTCATTGATTTAATATCTGATCAGCCTAGTGATATTATAACCGTAATCGCCCACGAGCGATAAAACTCTGCAACAAAAATCCCATGCGTAACCCCTTAAAAGCTACCTACCTATCTAGGCAGGTCACCCATACCAAACGGCTTTCGTATTTGGCCAAGTGCAAACAACTCATTTCGCACAGGGGTATCATACTCTGGTAAATTCTGTTATGTGATGTGGTCGACCCTAGTTGGTGGCGTGAGCAAAGTAGGGATCTTGTACAGCCATGAGCTCTGGACTCTAGCCTTCAACGCCTTTAGATGGAGCCGCGGCACCAATCAACTGACCTGGGTCATGACGGTTGGAAAAGCTCGGCAATCCTTCCAAAAAGCACTCTACAGCGGAAGAATCTTGCATACCTAGGTTATAACTACGTGCGACCACCCACATACCCCTTCCCAATGCCTGCCGGGCTCTTTTGCTCCCGCACAGCCGCCCCCTCTAGTAAGGCAGACTACCACCCGAGCCCCAACACGGAAGTAACCCACCGGAGATGGGCGGCGATTCCCGGGCTGCGCTCTGGAATCTCCCTCGCCAGAGAACAGCGTCGGTTGGGGTTGCCGTCCCCACCCTCGTCTCCGGACAAGCAACCAACAGTCGGCGGTCAAAATAGCCTTTCCCCACCCAACGTCACACAGCATGGTCATCTTTTGTGTGGTGGTAGTTCGGTTTGCTTTGGGGGGGGAGTGGGGGGAAGTACTTCCGTCCAATCTGCGGGAAGGGAATGCTCTTTAGTCAGACCGGCCCCCTCACCCTGATATTAACGGGCACGCCCCTCGCCGGGTTGGCGGTCAGACTCTGGTCGACGGGTAGCAGCCCATTCGCCAGCTGCTCGTGGGGGCGGGACTTGAGGGCGAGCATCTGTAATCTTCCATGTACATAAGCCCGAGACATATAAAGTTGCCTTGTTGGCGAAGGGGGGGAAGGCGGCAAGCGGGAGACCCAGTGGGTTGGTAAACCCTGGCAGGGGTGGGGCTACCGGGAGTGTGAGCCGGGAGGCAGTGCTGTTACCAGTCCGCCGGCCCGGAGTACGTATCTTTTGTTGGCTGCTGGTTGGCGGTACAGTGCGGTACACCGCCTGCCGTACTGGATACGCCTGGGGTGACGAACTGGACGTCGGACGTCGGGCGATCTCACCCTGAAGTCTCGGGCTCATCTGAAGAACAATGTTCCCTGCAGTAGTGCTGACAAAAGACGCCGGTTGATAGTTAGTGGCCGGCATCTAAGTGCTGTAGGAGATGGGGTTAGCCGATGTCGCGGAGGCTAAGAAATATAACGGGCAAAGGTCGCGGAGGCGCTTCGCGGGGCACAAACGGCGGCCCAGAAGCTGTAGACTCGGCACAACAAACAAAAGCATCCGCTTTGCCAATGTATGGCGAATCGGATGACGGGAGACTGCGTTTGTTCGACTTTTTGCATCCTTCTGAGGCGCTAATCGTCCAATCACTCTCAAAGAGGGCGGCTGGTTGTAGATAGACGCATCGGGCTCGGCCCAGGATTGGGACTGCACGACCCCCGCCGTAGTCCCGCATGGATATTGTGTAACTGCTCGACAGGGTCAGATTCACGTCATCCTGTTACTTTCCCACGAAGTAGCGGTCAAACCTAACCAACGATACCCGCAAGCGCATGTTGGGGGCAAAGGACAAAGACCCTGCTTGGCAGGGAGGGCGGCGCAGGAGGTCCGGGCTGAATGCTTCCGGATCAAGCTCGCTTGGCCAACCCGGAACCAGCTGCTCAGGGCACTCGGACGACCACGAGAGGTGGGCTCCCATCTCGATTCGAGCCGTCTAACTGGATCGATTTCGCGGCACAAAGCACTAACGGACCAACGGACAGAGCTACTGCGTGAACTACGCCGTTTCCGTCAAGCGGCGGCGGCTTCGGGAGATCTCTTGATGGGAGAAAATCTTGTACATGTGACGCGGCCTTGTTCCGTCATCCTGTGCCTCGCGCCGAGTCAGGCAAGGTCAAGCTGAGGGTGTTCGTCTGTTGGTACTGGTGAGACCGAAAGCGGGGCGTCCCAGAGTGTCGGGACAGCTCTGACGAATGACGGGCAGCTGGGGTTCAAAGGATCGATGGCTTGGCGACCGGAAGAAGAATAGGTGAGTTTGGAGGGGGCTTCCACGCTGGGATCCTGATCCTTGGGTCGGCGAGTCCAGACGAACAAATGCTCGGTTGAAACAAAAGAGAAACCGGATTCGTTCAGCGAGTCGGGTCGAGTCGCATGATGGAGTTTGCCCCGCAGTGTCTCGCTTTGCCGAAAGTGTGGAAGAGGCTTGCAAAGCTGCTCCACGATTGGCGTGGGGAATACGCCTTGCCGTGCCGTCCCTGCTCTTCTCGTCATCCCGAGGGTGGTCATGGTGGCTTGTTGTTGGCGCTAGCTCGAGGCCTAGACCTCGGGTGGGATATCTGTGAAGCCGGTGCTTGTCAGGATGCAATTTGTTGAATGTCGATTTCGTAGGTTGTCCGACCCCAAGTGGCGCGCAAAAAGGGGGGAGGGAGAGTGGTGGGAGGAAAGGCAGTCACTGGCAGTCACATGGGACGCTAACGCACGGCAGCATTCGAATTCTTGCTTTTTGGCCCGAGACTGGAGCTGGACCTCCCGTCGCGTGCCTTCCAGAAGGAGGTGGTTGAGGTGGGATGGTTTATGGATGGACCCACTCGGCGTCAGTAATCTCAGTCTTTGAGGTCCTTCCTTCCATCCCCCCCCCCCCCTTTGGTCGGACCAAGCCCCGGTGAGATTATACGGATCGTGACAACAACGAGGTACCTTTCTGTAATAACCTCAGATACGAAGTACCGGCAGAGGCACTCGGAGTGCCGTTAGAAAGGGTCAGGTTGTATCACAATCAGCGGTGAGCAATGTTAAGCAGCATTAGTCCCGTCAGCAGGACGTGCCATTCATTTCCAGGACGCATCGCCTCATGATTGGGTCCTGGCTTTTGTAGCGTTCGACATTCAGACCCGACAGCTTGGAGCCGATGTTCAGCTTTGTTTAGCTGTCACGCATTGGTCACCAGCCAGTGCAGCCGACTGTGTGCATGGAAACCCTTGCGACAAGACTGGTCCGTCTTTCTGGGCAAAATTAGCTGATCCTTGAGCGTCGTTGTTGCTGATCGAGGGGCGCTAGACGAGAAAGTGGCAGGAGGCTAGCGCACGTCAGCGAAGAGAGGGCATGGGATGCCATCGGCGGCATGCGTCTCCCATCCCAACGCAGCTGAATGGCACTGTACGATCTGTACGGACCTCAGAAGATTGTCTGGTGCCCCACACGCCAACTCCCTTGCGAGAGGGGCCTGCGTCTTTGACAGTGCGGACAGTGATGGAACCCAACATCGATTTTCGGTGGTTCGCTGTTCGCCAGGTTCGGGAAAACCCTCCCTCGCAAATTGCCGCCCGAAACGCTGAATTGGCCCCCATTCTGCTGCAGTGTGCGTTCGACCGAGTATGAAATCTGCAACAAACGCGCCACGGGTGCAGGATCGTTTGGTATGGCGCCCTTGTAACGGTGTTTCAAGTACCAGGCTGAAGCAGGTGGGATTGCGCGCAGTGTGGTCAGCACACGATGTTGCGCTGGGGTTTTGGTTAGGTAGGTAGTAAGGACAGTACCTCCCAGGTTAGTACCGTACTGTGCCAACGCCGGATACGGGAGCGGGAGCGGGAACTACCTAAGGTAGGGCGGAAAAGCCCTGCGACGGGGCCCTGTTGGCAACGCACCCAGGCCATTGGGACGGCTTGAGGGGAAAGGAAAGAAAGCCGGCAAACACTCCGACGGACGCACCTTGAGCTTCAGCTTGTTTTCTCAGTTTCCCATTTTTTTTTTGGTTCTTTCTTTTTACAACGCGCCCCCAGCTTTCCAGCCCACCACTCCCGTCCACACTAAAGCTCCCTGACGATGCGAGCTGTTTCCCTTTCCCATACCTTACCTTCCACAGTACATACATACACGGTAATTCGTAATTCTCTCGGCTCTGCGAGTTTCGGGCGCAGCTCCTTTCCCCCAACCAACCTCTTTCGTTCGGGATCTTGCGGGAACCCCACACAGCCTCCCGCACCTTCTTCTGCGCGAATCCCGCCGAACCCTGAACCCTGGGTTTCACACCAAAACTGGGACGGTCTGGTTTGATGGATGGGCGGGTAATGATCGCTCCACTGTGTAGGCGCCCATGTTCTTTGTGAACCACACCGGTCAAAGAGTCGCCAGCACGCGCCTCAGGCTCGCACCATCGCGGAAGAGCCCGCTCCTTCCCACAACCCATGCCCGGGGCCCTCAGGAGTTACCTCATACCTTACCTTCCAGGTTCCCTCAAGAACCACCCTGTACCTGACTGCAGGTACATATCCGTACCTCACCTTACATAGGGCGTGACCCCAGATACAATTACATACTCTCACCCCGTACGTATATACGGTAACGCTGATTTTCCCTGCCGGTTCCCCCCCTGGCTCTGCATCATTGCGACGTCGAGGATTTTAAAGGCGCCCCTGCCACTTCCTTTCCCGGTCCACAAACAGCACAACCGAAACCAGGGCGTTGTTGGCCCATGGTCACCCGCATCGACCACATCGACCGCAATTTCAACTCCAACCGCGTTCTGCTTATCATATAACGCGAGGGCTGGCCACTTTGCGGCCACGTCGAATGCCGGCCGCGTATGTCTCTAGCCAATCCTCCATCGCAGCGTCACGAGCTCAAGTTCAAGCAAGGTGAGCAATTGCTGTCTCGTGAATTTATTTATTGTTCTTTCCTTGCTTTTCATCCGAGTTCGAGCTCGAGTCAGTTTGTTTCCTTCCTTCCTTCCCACACGTCCCATTCTCTCTTCCTTCCTTGCTTCCTTTCTTTTCTCAAGATTTACTTTTTCATCAACTGCCAGCATCATCTCATCTCATTCACGCTCTCGACGACAAAGAGCATCTCTCGGCTTGCGCGTCAAGCCCCCTTTTGCTGTTTTTTCCATCATTTACTCTTTCCCCAAACACATTATCAACTTCTAGGTTACGCCCGTTAGATTATACCTATCCACTACTGGTGGCCGAAACCTAACATACAGCTTATGCAGTTGCCTCTGATCTCGTCTTGTCATCAACGGCCAAACAACCCTTAGCCGCTGTCCATGAGCCACCCCTCAAAAGTGCGCGTGCGTCTACCACTGGTCCAGCCATGGCAATGGATTCCCAGCCTTTCAGGGGCCATATGTAAGCTTGGTTCCGCCACAAACCACAAAACCGCAAAACCGCAAGCATGGAGCTGACTGCGGCCACCCTCCTGCAGCCCCAATGGAGTGCCGCCAAACAGGACCTACCAAGAGGTATATGCCGAGAACGGCCGGTGGTATGGTACCTTTAAGAAGGGGAAGTACATGTTTCCCATCGACGAAGTGAGCCCATCCCCTTTCCCCCCCATCTCTTTTATTTCGTGTGGCGACGCTAATCCCTAGTCAAGACCGAGCTGGAGAGACTAGACGTCTTTCACAAAGTCTTTCTGGTTGCGCGCCGAGATGCGAGTCATAGCGCCCCCCTTCACAACCAGGAAACGCCTCGCGTCCTAGACCTGGGTTGCGGGACAGGAATCTGGGGCATCGACATGGCCGAGTGAGTTTGCTCGTGCGCGCTTTCCGTTGGGCTCGCCCGCTAACGCTGTCTTGCCGAGAAGTAAATACCCCGGTGGAATCCATGTGGGCGTCGATCTGAACTACATTCAACCGGAATTGTCCGTTATACCTATCTCCTTCCCGCCAGGTCATCGTGTTGACATGTTTTTAGCATTCCTGCCAACATGCGCTTCCTGCAGAAGGATATCGAAGACAGGTGGCAGGATCTGGAGCCAGGCTCCTGGGATCTCATTCATATGCGCGCTCTCAACGGCAGTATCAGCAACTGGCCTCGCGTATACGCCGAGATTTACAGGTGAGCCCCTTGATTCACAAGAAGCATGAGCTTTGTTGACAACCCCAAAGGCACCTGAAACCCTATTATGGCTACTTCGAGCAGGTCGAGATTGACTGGACCCCCCGTAGCGATGACGGTTCCTTGCGCCGAGACGGCTACGTTGTGCAGTGGGCGAACGAGCTTATGGATGCCATGGACAGCTTCGGCCGCCCGATACGCTTGGACAGCAACCTCACCAAGCAGCGACTAGCAGACGTCGGTTTCGACGAGATTAAGGAGGAGGTAATCCAGCTGCCTCTTAATGGTTGGCCTACCGAGGTACACAACAGAGAACTTGGCCGCTGGTTTAACCTCGGGGTGCGACAAGCTTTCCAGCCACTCAGCTTGGCGCCTTTGTGTCGAGGCCATGGTCGAACCCCCGCTGAGGTGGAAGAGCTGGCCGAAAAGGCTAGGGGCGAAGTTTACAGCAACAGTGTGCGCGCATACTGCACATTGTAAGTCACACAACGGCACACCTCACCCACACCACACATGCCGTCCCCACCAACGCAAGCGACAGGAGGACAGAGCACGCTGACTAGTTCCAGGCATATCTTCACAGCCAGAAAGCCACGGTGAGCCTGGCTCGTCCTTGCTGCCCTCGGTTGGCCTAGCGAGATCACGGCACACAGAACCTAAGCCGATGGTCGGGCCGCCGACTCGAACCCGACTGTCCCCGGCGGGATCGGTTGTATGCGCCCGACATGATGCCAGGCCTGGTTCGCCGGCGAATGATTGGACTTCCCTTTCTACAATCTCCCTATTTGCTGGCCTGTTGACGAGGCCTATCCACAACCGGCAGGGCAGGCCACCCTGCGGCTGATAACCCGTGCTTCCTCTTGGAACATTTCCAAACCGCGACCCCGTCGAACCTGAACAATAATTACAAATTTCGAGGTCCAGATCAGCCACATCTCAAGTCACATCATACTTGAGATCCTGAAAATACGCACCGCATCCTTTGGGAAACCAGCTGCGGCGATAACTGGCTATGCCACCACCGCCGATATTATGCCCCGCTGAAGCTGCTGGTTACGCTCAGGTGACACCGAAATCGACCATTCCGGCCCCTTTCAGCGTTATTTGGGTCGGAGGCAGGGAACCACATCCAGGGACTTGTTCGGTTCAGCGCGAGGGTGGCGTGAACGGCGACGAGATCCACCTCGCCCAGTACCACTCGAACTCCTCGTGTTATCGGCCGCATTGGAGCTGCCCGGGACCCCGCTGCTGTCCGCGAGTGCCAGGATGCGGGCTGAGACCTTGCATATCAATCTCGCACTGTCACTCTTACCAGGACGAGATCCGTTGGGGACCGAGGCAGACTCATTGCCACGAATTGATAGAGATCCCTTGAACACCCCAGCCCCTGGCTTTCTTTGCAATTCTTTGAGCTTACCCGACCTTCTGCTCGTCATAATAACCCCCTAGGCAGAGCGAGGAACCCAGCCGCGGCTTCGGTTGGCGGAGGAAGTGGGAGTTGATGGTGGTCAGCGGTCCCTGTGGGGATCTTGGGTCGCGCAGTTCCGTCTCGCATCCGGATGGTCTACCCGTCCGCCCCCATTCACGAAGCAACCCAACCGCTGGAATCCTGAATACACGGTTGGTTCCTCATCCCAACCCCGCTTTCTTTGTATATTATGTATAGGCACATGCCGCTCTGGATATCGAGCGCCCCCACACGATGTTCGCCGTAGGTCAGCTATTCTGGTGGTCAATAAAAGTCGTCGCTTCTCAACCTGTTTCCCCAAGCCTTGTTCTGATTCAACTGCCCCACCCCACCGCCCCCTTTTCCAGCTCTAGCAAAATGGGTTCCTTTGGTTACTTCCCTTCTGTCAATGATATTTCTTATGAAGCTTTGAACGAGCCTGTTAAGAGACCTGCTTGAGCAGGACAACCCGGAACTAGGCTCCACGGTTGGCCCTCCAACACATGGCATGTGACCGATCTTTCTAAATTTGATGTCGATCGACGGGAGACGCAGACGGCAGAGGTGATATGTAGGGAATAGGTGATGAACACATGGGTGATGGGACGCTACTGCTGCGGAACCCGCAGTGGACCAGCTGAAACCACAAGCTAACCAGCCAGCCTCCAGACGTCCGTCTACACATCACAATGACGGATGACGATACCTCTACCAAATGGGAGGTCATGGAAACGCTGCAGCCGGCATGCTACCTGCCGAGACATCGAAGTATATCGAGCCGCTTTCGGTAGCCCTTTCGTCTCGAGCTCCCCCAATTACACCACTGCCAACCTTGTCCTCAACGAGCTGACTCCGCCAAGGCAGAACCGGTCAATCTTCTAGGGGGCTGACCATGCGTTGTGCTGTCCATGATCATCCCCCGCCTCCACGCCCCGAGTCAGACACGACATGAACCATTGGACGCAAACCAGCTCAAGAAAAAGCGAGGCGAGCCAACGCCTGCACGACGGCATCACCACCCCCGAGGACACCGGGCGTCCGCCCCGTAGGGTATCACCGTGGTAACAACGCACCACTTGGGGGGCCAGGGTATGGGGGAACAGCTGCATGGCATAGGGCCTGTCCGAGAGAAAAAGCACACCAGACGCAAGACACCTGATGAAGCGGCCGGCCGGCTACTGCAACCTCGCGCGCCAGCAGCAGCAGAACGAAAGAAGAGGTCGGTCTGTGACGCGGGCTGACCGAAAAGGGTAAAGCGAGATCTGCAAGGTCGGTCCAACTGCATCTGCATCTCCAACTTTAGAATACGACCTTGATCGATATGGGGAGAGGGATGGGGAAAAAAAAGGGAAAAGGGGGGGGGTGGAAGGGTTCGGGACAGCTGGCTAGCGGGCAGAACACAACCACACAACCATGCAGCAGCGCAAGGAGACGAAGGGATGGCTTTGAGAGTGGCCAAAGCCCACGCGCACCGTGGTGCATGCGGGAAAAGAGGAAGGGGAAGGAAAAGGAAAAGGGAAGATGGAGGGGGGTATGTCACTTGACGGCGTTTCTCTCTTGTCTCTCTCTATATCTCTCAATTCATCCACCAGCCAGCCAGCAGGGCAGACGGCAGACGGGAAAAAAAAAAAAAAAAAACTAACCAAACAAACACCCACCGGTAAAGCTACCCGGGACAGCCGCCCGTCTTTACCGTCTTCCCAAATCTACCGGCACCCACAACCAACAAACAAACAACCCACACACACCCAACTCATCCCCCCCGCCCAAAAGCCAGACTAGGTCGCGTCCTGCCATCGATCTATCTCTCTCCCGACCGGGAGGGAGGTGCTGCTGCTCGCAGCACAGAAAAGCCACAATCCACACACACTAAATACACACACACACACACACAGACTAGTCACACTGGCAACCGAGCCCCCTGGTCTCCTGTCTCCTGCATGACATGACAGTAGGCAACTGCTGACATGCCGCCCGGAGTTCCGGACCAAGGCTGGCTCGAAACCACTCATTTCACCCGGTTGGTTCGGGGAGGGGAGGGGGGGGCAAGTTGCCAGAATAGCAGGCGTGTTTTGAACCAGCAGGCCACGCCCGGCAAGGGTATCCCAAGATCAATTCTCTGACTGTGATGTGCTGTGCTGTGCTGTCCGAGAAAGGCAGATGAGGCTAGATGGTTAGAGGCTGGCGATGTCTCACAAAGAAAAGAGGGCCACCCACTGGCGCTGGGAATGTGACGGCCGTCATGATTGGCAAGAAACGGGGGCGGAGGGGGAAGGGATCGGGTAATTTGGTTTTGATTGGCTTGATGCAATAGACTTTGGTGGTACAGGACGAACAAATGAAAAAGGCGCAAGGCTTTCCCCCCTCGGCTGCCGCAGACAGGAGGGAAAAAATTAGGTGTACATACAAGGGAGGTGGGAAAATGGAAGGGAAGGGGGGGTTGGGGGGTGAGGTACCTTTCAGCCCCTTTTTTGGCTTCACCCTCCTCCTCCTCACCCTTCCGTATGAGACAGCCCCCACACTCCACCCTTCACCTTGGCCAGGTGAAGGGTGGTGAAACCCTTACCCATCGGGAGGTTCCCGTGGTCTGGATGAGTCGGTCCAGGCGCGCGACCAGGCGGCTCTCCCCGGTTGCGGCGCGAGACGTAATAGTACCCGAATGTGCCCGCGCATCTAGCATCAGCGGCACTCCCCCGATACGCCACCAAGTCTATTCCTTTCGTAAGGCAAAAACGACAACATAGAATCCTCCTCTTTCCTCCCTTATCCCCCTTGCGCCTCCCCGACTTGCCGGCGACCGAGTAGAGACGGCGGTGGCCAAGGCATAGACGCGTGGGGGCAAAGCGCGGCTCTAATCCAACACCACCCCCCTACCACTCTCTCCATCCCCATCCCCATCCCCATCAGACACCAGCCAAGCTAGCTAGCTAGCTAGCCAGCTCAGTGGTGAGCGGCGGGGTTCTCGCCGTGGTAGCCAATCAACTTGAACCTGCCGATCATCTCGCCGACGGTGAAGAAGCCGAGGCACTCGGCCAGCAGCACGCCGCCGGCGGCCACTTGTGTCCTAGAGATGTTGCGGGCCTGCTGGGGGTTGACCGACTGGGCGAGGCTAGAGAAGAAGGTGCCGGGGTTCTGGAGCTGCTTCCATAGGTTTTGGAAGTACGTCTGGAAAGTCGAAACGGAACTGTGGAGAGCGCAGAGAAACAACACGTCAGCAACGAACGCTCTGGACAAGATACCTGGCCACCAAAACAAACAAACAGACAGTCAGGCAGACGGACTGATAGACCAGACCGCGCAGCCTCGAGCTGCACTCCTTCGGATGTGACAGAGAAGAGAAGCGGGGTGAGGAGTGGGGGAAGCTTACGGCGGGGACATGTTCTGGCCCTTGACGACGAGCTTGGCCATCTCAAGGCCGACCTTGGAGTAGTAGACGACGAGGGGAGTCTGGCCTGTGCGCGAGTGGCAAGAAAGAGCAACGGTTAGCCATTGGAACCACGAAATCGAAAACAAATCCACCACCACCACCACCACCACCACCACTTGTTCCAGCACGTTCCCGGTCCCCCCCCCTCCCGCGCTGTCACGCCGTCATTCGCAAAAGTAGCGCCCGCCTGGGCACCAACAACGAAAACCCCCCACGGCGCGCAGCAAATGGACGACGGGCAACGGTAGGAGGGGGGACCCAGTGTGTGTGTTGGGTCGTGTGATGTGTCGTGTTCCTCCTCTGTGGTGTGTGATATGTGGTGTTGGGGGTGGGTGAGGTGAGTCCTTACTCTCGACAAAGGCCACCAGACGCCCCGTCCGGCCGCCGACGCGGCCCAGCGCACCCGACACACCCTTGGCGGCGTTGGCGATGGCCGGACCGGCGGTGGAAGCAACGCGCGACAGGCCCTCGGTCGCCTTGGAGGCTGCGGAGGCGGCCGAGGAAGCGGCCTTGGAGGCGGCCCCGGAGGCGGTCCCCGCGGTCTGCGAGGCGGTCTGCTTGGCGGCCTCGGCGGCCTTTTGTGTTGTTGTGTTGGCGGTCGATGACTCGAAACGAGCCATGGTGCGGCCCACGGTGAGGCCCGATCGCCTCATGACCAGGGCGAAGGACATTTTGTGTGTGTGTGTTGGGTTTTGAAGCTTTTGGGGTCGGGCTTTCTAGGTGAGGGGAAAGGTCGTGCTGATTCGGCGGTCGGTCGCAGATGTAAATTCCGGCGGTCGGAGCGGAGAGTGGAGGATTGGGCGCAGCCGAAGAGTAATTCGCGGATGGCGGCCGTGGGTGGGAGCTGGGTTCGGCGAAAAGAACGATATCGCGCACGTTGGACGGGGGACGGGATGAGCCGGAGATCGAGAAAAATTGGACAGCTCAAGATCCGAAAGGCGTTGGCTGCTTGCCAGATTTCTCGGCAAGAAGGCGGCCAATCAAAAGGCCTAATTGGAAGCTGTGGACCTTGAACTCAAGCTCAGACGGAGCTGCGCTGCCCTAAAATAGCTCCTTCCAGCCGCCGGAAGGTCTTTCACTACGGCTTAGAGGGTACCCTGATGGAGACACCGACATCACTGAAGTTCTCACCTAATTATGGTTATGTCGAGGTGCTATAGGAAAGAAACGCATGAGCCCAAGCCGTTATGCTCTACCTACCTTATATCCGAAAACTTCAGTCAACTGAAGGCTAACACCAAACCCTAACCCTATCACTAGCACACAACTTGTCAGAATACATCACGACTTGCATAGTACAGAGGCCAATGATTTACACAACTGGCAGTGAGCGGACTGTCTATATTCAACCCACACTATTACTAGGTACATATAGTTAAACCTGGGGGGTTATGGTCACCTACCCACTAATATTCGCCGTGCTCCAAGGGTATCAACCTCTCCAAGCTTGTCTCCCCTAGCATATATTCAGAGCCCGTCTCGAACATCATCGGTGGGTGATCAACTGGTTCCTTCACAACATCCGGGACAGGATATTGGGGCATTCCATTAGCTGCTAAAAGAGCATCAAATTCGGCGAATGCGTCATCAGTGCGGCAGCTAGTGTCTGTGTCTTCATCCGACCACATGTTGGACGTTGCCGTCAAGTTCGGGCACGTCGAAGTGAAAAAATCGAGATGAGGGTTCGATACAAGTAATGGAGGCCCGGATTCCGATATACTTGGATATGGCATAATGTCACCGAGTGCTGGGGGTGGGTTTGCTCCGGCATGCAATGCTAGCTGCTGGGTATCACTTGGCGCCGTATCCGACAGCGAGAGCGACGGCGGCAAGTCGACGAAGGAAATGTAGTCGGTTGACAATCGACCGGATCCTGAAGCAGACCGTTCCGGGGTCGGTATATTCCCGGCAAGATTGCTTTCTTGGTGCGTCGCCGGCCTAGGCGCAACTTGCCTTTGCTCAGTAGATCTTGAGGGTCGTATCACCGCAGTTACCGCATCCTGCCCGTCGGGAACATGACTGGCATCTGCGGTTTTCTTTGTACCGGCTTTCCGTCGCTTGTGAGGCCCTGCTCCCCTGAGAGCGCGGTTGTTGCACTGGCCTAGCACGTCGACGGTATGTATCTGGATTGTCTCCAATAGGGATTCGACGATAGATTCGAGTTGGGAAGGAAGCTTGCGAAGAAAGGCGCCCCGCAGCTGGGGCAAACTCTTCAGATGCCAGTCGTGTAATTCGAAATGTTCGATGACGGGGAGGTACCCTAACGTAAGACCCAGGTCAGCTCGGTTCATTATTTTCGCACCGTCGCCGTAGTAGTTTACCAGGACTAGGGACCTCGGACGCATCACCCAGTGCAATTCGGCAGATCTGTCGGTATTGGCAAATAGCGCTATCCCCTTGGCGGCCCTGCTTGCTCCTCAACGTCCGTTCGGCTTCCGGGCTTAGCCCGTCGAGTGGATCGTTACTGAACGGAAGTTCTCTATAAGCACATGCCCTTCGTCTGGCATGTTCATCAAGAAGAGTCGGGCTCGGAAACTCTTCCTTGCATGCCGAGCAGTATGGCTGTGACAAGATCCCGGGGCCAGAATGCCGTTGCTTGATGTGTCGCCTAAGAAGCCTTGTCAGATATTGACTGTGTGTTGACAACGTTGACCAGGGATAGACCGATAGGAGAAGACATACCGAAGCTCATTGAGCTCATTTCTTTTTGATCCCGGCTCTTCGCAGATGTAAACCTTGGTGGCACAATCATACCATTCCCTGACGTTGAATCGGATCGGGTCTTTCAGCCGATAGGGGCACATAAACTCTAACGGGCGACTCTTCCCGGCATCCGCTGGTCTACTGTTCCCAGACGGTCCGTCTCCACCGCCGTTACGGCGACCGGCGTCTCCGTCGTCCCCGTCGTCCCCATCGTCGTCATCCTTTCTCGGGCGTCGGGATCGTGAGCCACCGCCGCCGCCGCTGGCTTTCCTTTTCAAGGACGACCCCCCAGAGCTCGATCCAAAGGACCCAGCGCTCTGGGGGTCCGTGCCGCCAGATAGAGAGGTGAGCTGCAGACTAGTGCTCTCTGCCCCGAGTTTGAGGGCAACCAACTCGTCAATAAAATTCTCGACCACTTCCTCAAGCTGCGGCCGACGAAGGGAATCTTCAATTCCGGGCCCAAATAGCCTCTCTAGGGCATATGAGCCGATACTGGCTATATTGTCCTCGTTGAGATAGTCCGTGGCGCGCAGGAGGCTGCTCTGGTTTTCGATCCCGTCAGGCTCACTTGTCGTTGAGCAACAGGCTGAGGTGTCGGCTTTGCCGAACTCAGTAAGTTGTAGATATCCAAGACCTTGGGTCACTTTTGTGATATGATCTTGCCCCGAGTTGGCCTTTTCAGAATGCACCGCCCCGTTATATCCTTGGTAATCGAAAAGGTCGCTGAAATCGTCCTCAGGAAAAGAACGCGCCTTTTCCGGCCCGTCAACAGACGCAAGCCAAGGAAGCACCTTTGGGTTCGTGTCTGGGACTTCATCCTGTGGATAGAATGCTGGGACTCTACCGGAACCCTTTTCCATGTGCAGAGCGAGAGCGGGGAACTCATTGACGAGTTTGTCCATGGATATGAGAAGGTCGTCTAGATCAAGTGGCTCTAGGTCGTTCAAGATCCGCTCCACGTCCGGCCCCGAGATGGAATCGTCTATGCACAAACTGTTAAGCGCTAGTCGTTCTGCACTCGTTACCGGTTCCGGTTTGACTGTGGGTACGTCGCCCGGGATGGATTCCCGACAAGAGCCGCAGGTTGTGCTTGTGGCCAAAGTGGGGAGAGACTCGGTGCCGTCCAGCGTCTCGGGCCAGAGAATCCCGTCGGATTTGACTGAAAGCGCATGATGGGGTTGAAGAGCGCGGGATTGCAGCTTTTGCCCCGGATCTGCCCGTTTCGGTACTCTTGAGGGACGTAGCCAGGTGGTGATAATGTCGTCCTCCCCTCCGAAAATCCAGCCGCTACCGTGGAAGTCGTGCATGACCTTGATTCCGAGGCTCACATTGACAGTTGCGCCAAATCCATCCGTCTATAATTCACCGAATCAGGCGGTTAAGGTGCGAGAACAAAGGCGGCTTGTGTTTCGACGACGGTGACAAGGCTCGGCTTTTGGAATTTGGTGCCTGCGGCGAGCCCCTGGATCACCCTAGGCGGGGGCTGAAGAGAGTTGAAAGGTTGAATCGTTGATTGGCGAGGCGTTTCTCGCATCCTTCCCCTGGCGGACAGCCACCTCCCTTATTGGTTCGTGGGAAGTTCCACGAAGCCTTGACGCGAGCTGAGCTGATGGTGATTTCCATGACGCTGGGGACAACTCTAAGATGGATTTGATCTCACAACCCCATGAACTTGCGGCCAAGGAGCCATAATCGTCTTGATGTGAACACACAAAGTGGCTAGAATATATAAGCTCGTAATTAGCATGACTTCTCTCTCCGGCTACAATATGACACTCAAAATAAGCCTACTTACCCAGCTGCCTTAACTTTTCTCAAGCGTCTCGTCTCAGTGTGAGTATGTCTTCAACAAACGCCATTCTTGATGGAAAAGCATTGGGAAAGGCCCCAATTGGGCTGTTGTGAGCCTCACCATTTCCTTCCGTGCAGACTGTATCCCGCATAGAGAACATGGAGCTGATTGGGGGCTTTTCAGACACGAACTGCACCCGTCCCACACGAGCAGTTCCGCATTGGAAACGTATCTTTACGACACGACTTGTTTCTCCGACCGGCTGGTCCAACTCCAACTCGGCATCCCGACAGGATCGAGCAAGTCAACGAGCCAGGAAAAACACAACCTGGTGCATGTCGAGCCCGAATCAATTGTTGTTTAAAATCGGTATTTGCAAATTGCCATTCCGCCGAATGGGTAACGGGAATACTGCGTAGTATCGGGCAGATGGAATAAATAAAAAATGCTAAGAAATACTCGGTCAAGCCCGTTTTGGATGAAGTGATGGTTGTTTCTGGTTGTCAACCTTGGAGCTGAAATGTACTGGAGTTGGTGGAAAAAAAGCGGCCCACTTGCCATTTTCGGCCTGTTCCACGCCTGCTGTGGGTGGACCCGTGGTGAACCGACAGGGGGTTTTGAACACCTTCACAGGTCAATCCCTGCCAAGCTCGACACCTCACAAACTCATCGATGCCGAGGCAAGGTAAGCCTTCATCAACCCAAAAGCGTCTCGTGAATGGCGGGTTCAACTGACTCGGATTCCTATCTAACAGTGCCGCCGAGCTCGGTTCAAATTTCACTTTACACACGCTAGCTCTCTATGCGCCGGTCTCGAAATGCAAGTAAACTGAAGATTGGGGGTAACAAAAAGACAACAACAGGAAAAAGAAAAAAGAAACACCAAAAAAGGACAAAAACCAAGACAAACGAATAACTCTAATTTCTCAATCCAAGCTCTGAATCATCACCTTGATAGCGCCGGTCTTGGGATCTGACGCCGCATCAAAAGCCTTGAGGGCGTCCTCGAGGCCGAAGCGGTGGGTGACCAGCCGAGTCAGGTCGATGACGCCGTTCTGAACAAGGCGGATGGCGCGCGGCCAGGTGTTGCTGTAGCGGTACTGGAACTGCAGGTCGACCTCGCGGACGCTGGCGCGCATGAAGGGGATCTGGATCTCGTTCTTGCCGACGCCAATGACAAAGACCTTGCCGCCGAACTTGACCGCCCAGATGGCGGCCGCGATGCTGCTCTCCACCCCGGTGCACTCGAGCGCCACCGCGGGCTCGATGCCCCCGAAACTCGCCACCACCGCCCGCGCCGAGTCCTCGGCCGACATCCGCTCCACCTTGTGCGTGATCACCTCCGGGCAGATCTCCTTGGCGAACCGCAGCCGGCCCTCGTCGATGTCGGTGATGACCAGCGGGCACGCCCCCGCGGCCTTGGCGCAGAGCATGGTGTGATCAGGCCGATGGGCCCGGCACCACA
>JAYWVB010000104.1:0-35742 GCA_039881045.1 Chaetomium olivaceum | reverse complement strand
GTGCCGTCCAGGGGGTGGGAGGGTCGGGGCTGTACAGCCTGGCCCAGGTGTGTCTGCTGGAACAGGGACCCAGCCGGCCCGAGGTGGTGGGCGCCTTGGTCGGCATCACGCTGTCCGTCTCCTTCATCCTGGGGCCGTTGCTGGGTGGTGTTTTGGCCGAGTGGAACTGGCGCGGCATCTTTTGGTTCAAGTTGGTACCTTGGTTCACTTTGGAGTGAGTTTAGCGCTGACAGGTATACAGCATCCCCTTTGGCGCGCTGGCCGTGCTGGGAATTTACGCGCTCTGGCCGGAGGAGCGACGGAATAGGTATGATGCCACGACGGCACTGGCCAAGACGGACTTTCTCGGCAATTTGTTGTTGGCTGCGGCATCAATACTTTTGGTGTTTGGCATGCAAGAAGCGGGTTCTCTGGTCTGGAGCTGGTCCAGCCCGGTGATTGTGTGCTCGCTGGCTACTGCTGGGGTGTGCTGGGTTCTGTTGGTTGCATGGGAGTATTACCTCTTCCGCCAGCCCAGCTCCAGCCAGCGGATCGAGCCCATCTTTCCGGTGCATCTTGTCAGGGACAGAGTCTATCTCAGCTGTCTGCTGTATGTACCCGTTTCTATACCCGTTTCCTCCTCCCTCTCTTTCCCTTTACCTCTCCACCCCCTCCCCCGCTACTCCCCCTTTTCCTTTTTCCTCTTCCCCCTTAACCCTCTTTACCCTTTCCTCCACCCCCCAGTCTTCTCCCTTCCTCCATCCCCCAACCCCCACCAACCACACCTCTAACCTTCCACCAGAACCACGCTCCTCTCCGGCCTCCCCTACCTAACCCTGACCACAAAACTCCCCGAATACCTCCAACTAATCCACCACCACACCCCGCTCCTGGCCGGCACCCACCTGGCGCCCATGCTCGGCGCCTGCGCGCTCGGCTCCTTCCTCGGCGGCGCCCTCTCCAAGCAGCGCGACCGCACCTCTCCGACGGTTGTGGCGGGGGGCGTGCTGCAGGTTCTGGGCGTCGGGTTGCTGGCCGGGTTCGCCCTCGCCTCTTCCGCGGGGGCTACCACCTCCTCCTCCTTCTCCTCTACCTCATCCTCTTCTACTTCTCCCTCTACCTCCCCCTCTACCCCCCCTTCTCCCTCTGGTACGGGAACGGGGACAGGAATGGGGATGGGCCTCCCCCCGTTACTAGGCTTCACGGCCCTCTACGGCCTGGGCGTGGGTCTCTCCTTCGCAGCGTGTACGATGATCGCGGCGATACAGGCGTGTGGAGGAGGCAGCGGTCCCGGCGGCGGTGGGGGTTGGCGGCGGCGCAGGGAGCGGTGGCGCAGGCGCGGGTGTTTGGCGGAGCGCTGGGGCTGGCGGCTTGTACGATCCTATTGGATGGGCGGTTGCGGGAGGGGGAGGTGCAGGCTGGGTTGGACGGAGATGGGTTGGAGGGGGTGCAGAGGAGTTTGATGAAGGTGTTGGAATTGCCGGAGGGGGAGAGACGGCGGCTGGTCGGGGTGTATTTGGGTGCGTTTGGGGATCAGATGTTGTTGTTGGCGGTTGTGGCGGTGGTGGGGTTGGTGGTCAGTCTGGGGACGTATAAGTCGAGGCCGGGCCGGGTGGTGGAGGTTATGGAACACCATAAGGAGCTTGCGGGGAGGTCAGCGGGGAGGGGGGATGTGGAGTTGTCGAGTGTTAGTAGTGTGCGGTCGCTGGTTAGGTAGGTTGAGGATGTGTCAAGTTTCTCTCTTGTTTGGGCTGGACTTGGGACGTTTGGGTTTTGATTCATTTTGTTGGTTATGGTCTTTTATCTCGGCGTTTGGTCATCGGGTTGAGGGGAGCATATTGTTATTATCGTTCCGTCGTGTGTATGAGACTAGCTTATGAAGTTTGCCTTAACCGTTGTTGACCCCTAACTGTTCGCCCCCCTAGATCACGACCTACTCTTGATACCTAGCCCTGCGGCCATTCCCAAATGCTTATTCTATGTCACATCCTCGGTAATGCCATCCATAACCCTGGAGTCACACATGACACAAACGGGATCACCGTTGCGGCCGTTGGAGCGGAAGACGCTAGCCATTGAGAGAGATGTACATACAGATGCACAGGTTACAACAAACATAGGCAATGAGACACGGCTGTCTCCGATTTTGGTTGCGTCTGTGGTGCAAGCAAGTGCGGTCTGTGCCTTCATCAGGCAAGAAATGGGAATACATTGTAGTTTATCCTATCTGCTATTCTAGCTATTTCTTTTGATACCCGGCCGTGCTTGAGCTAGGTGAGGTACAGTACGGAGTATAAGGCCGGAGAAAGCTCGCAGCTTGGGAACGGCACACGGAGGCCCCAAAGGCTCCGAGAACGAGCGCCTGGTGTTGAGCACGAGAAACTGCTCAGAATTCTCTGAAACGTGGCAGCATGTTGCAGTCTGTGGCGATGGGAGCAGCACTGAAATGCGAGAGCCGTTGCCAGGATAGTTACTCATTGGCTATTAACCTGAGCTTCGTGACTGGCTAGGTCGGGAAAATAAACTAAGTGATAACGGCGTGAGAGCTCTTGAAGATCGGGTGGCTGGTCCAGGTAGTGCGATTGGCCGTCGATCTGGACGCACCAGAAGACCTTAAACCAGCCATTGGCGGTCCTGTACGTCAGGGGCCAGACCTCTGGGTGGAGTTAGTTTGGCTTGGTGACAGGGAAGGATACGTCTGACCACAGCAAGGGGTGTGGAGGAGGGGGGGGGTAACCTACCGCAGCGTTGGCGGTCCTGGGACTGGGGCGGGGTTTGGTCGTAAGGCGGTGGTGGCACCCTGAGACGCCGCCGTTGTCGGCTCGGAGGACTGGTGTGTGTTTGTGGCACCGGTTTGGGATTCCCATGCAGTTGGTTCCTGAGATATTCCTCGCGTCTGCCCGTCTCGAGTGCCCTGGTGATGCTGGTCGGAAGCCGGTTGAGCATGGACCAGACCCCCATCAACTGGCCCTTGGGCGGGGGGGAAACCGTGGTGCTGCTCGGAGGACGGGGGTAATGGCGGGGGAATCAGAAACCCCCCGGGGCAGATCCGGTACCAATAAGGAGGGCGCTGGTCTCCGTAATACTGCTGGTTATCGACCTCTGCCGGGATGTCGTCGTCGGGTTCTATCGGCTCTTCAACGGACTGCGGGTTTTGGTGAGATGATGCCATAGTAGTAGTGAGGTGGTCGGCCGGAAGGAAGCATGCTGACTCGGAGGATGACTATGGGATTCAAGCGAAAAGAAAAAGAAGAAGGGAATGGAATTCCAAGCTCCGAAGAGACTGGCGATCAGGGTGCATTTTGGGCCATGACTGCTGGGACGAAGCCTCCACCCCAGCTCTCTCGCTTGGCTCCGGTGGCGGCGTTGGTTGGGCGCCACGGACCTCGCGTGACGCGGATGGTCCCAGCCGGCTGGATTAAGGAGTCGACTTGATGCTTTGTCGATGCGATGGCGAGTGTGACGGGGACGCCCGGGCGTGACGAGGGTTCCGGGTTGGCATGAGGGAGTCGGGATTCAGGGATTCATTCGTCGGGGTTTTTTGTTTCTGCTTCTTCCCAGTGGTCTTTCTTCAGCTTAGTTTCCTTCTTTTGGGGCGATCATCAATGTCAGAGTTGGACAGAAAAAATAGTCGGGAGGGGCTCGCCAATTCCCCGGGTCCAATGCATCAAGGGAGAATCAAACTCGGATGCCGATTGATGACAAAGGCACAAAGCCTGGCCTATCCATGAATTTGATGTTTCTTCGGGAATGCGTCCGTGTTGTGGGGCATAACTCCATCCATGGATCCAATACCTTAGCACAAAAAATAACCCTGTCCGGGAGCTGGTGCAGGGGTTGCTATGGCCCACTCCCCCGCTGTTTCCACAGCGGCAGTGAGCGCCCAGTGGCACTGTAACAGGGGCCCTCGACTTCTCCCGTCTTCCTGGGATGAAACCTGGAAGATCACCCGACCTGACCTGCAACCTGCAACCTCCACCCACCCACTCAACCACTCAACTCAACCTGCAACTGCACCGAGCTACGCCCGGCAGTTTCCTTTCCCAATCTCCACCTCCGGCACCGAGATACCCGACCCGAATTCGTCATCCCGTCCCGTGCGTCCGTCCGTCCGCCCGGTGATCGACCCCCCCCCCTCCCCATCATGTCAACACCAACAACCACCCCCTTCTCACCCCGCGCTGCGACCGGCACCCCCATTCCCACCCCCAGCTACGGGGCAGGCGGGTCCTTTACCATTTCATGCGCTGCCCGCATCGCCGCCACACCACAAGCCTGTCTCGACGTGGTTGTCAAGGCATCAGAATGTCGGTTCATTTACGCCAGCCCTATCCACCCACATACATAACTATTTTGATGAAAGAAAATATAGTTATCAAAAAACATTCATTATCTAACCCCCCCCCCCCTTTCACAGACCCCAAATGGAACCGCTTCTGCCGAAAATGCACCATTGACTCCCAGCCTGCCAAAGAAGATGAAGTCAATCTCCACCTCGGCACCCAATTCACCTTTGCCGTGCACCTCGACCCCTCGGCGCCCGACGACGCCAAGCCGAGCCAGGCCGTCGCGTTGGAGGTCAGCGCGCTGGAACCCATCGACGACAACGACAACGGCGACGACGGCCGCCGGGGATGGCGCATCGCCTGGCGCCAGCGTCCCAGTCTGATGATGCCCTCGTGGATGCTCCGGTCGGAGCGCGTGCAGGAGTTTGTCGAGGTTGCCGCGGCTGGCGGTGGTGGTGAGCCCGAGACCGAGTACCGCTGCTGGGAGACCTTTTACGGCGTGTTGGCGCCCGTGGTCCGGCTGGCTGCCGCGAAGCAGGTCGAGGGAGGGTTTGATGCGTGGCTGGCGGGGATGAAGGAGCTGGCCGAGGGGGCAGGGCACGCTGCGGCTTGAGGGTAATAACGAACCGGCAGGGGTTTGCGTGAGATGAGATAGGTGTATTTATGCTATGTATCTTTGGCTACCCTGCCTAAGCTCAGAATAGTGCTGTCTTCTCGCGTCCGTTTTTCGCCAACAGGCCTACTACTCCTCTGCCTCGTCAAGCCTCAAGTACCACCTCCGAGCACGTACGAGGACTCGTCTGTACTATCTGTCGCTGATATCCACTCCGGCCGAGGTCAGCAGAAGCGGTCTCTGCTTAAGGCCAAGGTGGGCAACCCTCTGCTTGAGCTCGAGATGCTCCTTGTCTTCATTCTCATAGTAGAGGACGTCGTCGTAGCTTTTGAGCTCCATGGTGACGATGACAGTGTATCCGTCTGTGGGTCGATCATCCGGGATCTCGGTGCTGCCTTTGGGCAGGAGGCCAACGCCGACGACGCGGGAAGCCTGGATGCTGTGCATAGTCAGTCAACGAACGTTATGTCGGCACCGAGAGAACAGATTGGAAGCAAGGAGCTGGGAAACGCACAGCTTGATGTAGGGTTTGCCGTCCTGGGGGATAGGTTGTTAGCCGTCCCGAATTAATCACCGTATGCGGGTGGACAGGACAGGATAGGGGCATGCCAAGATGGAGTAGGGTAGACACACCTTGCAAAGGGTAGGCACAACCTCGCAGAATGCCTTGATAACCTCACGCTGTATCTTGGGCTCCGGGATGGCGAACAGCAGGGTCCGGTAGTAAGGAGCCATCTTGGCCTTGATGCGATTTTGTCTCTTCTTGTGTAATCGGGTGAATAAAGGTCGACCACTGACGGCAAACGAGAACAAGCTGGGGGAGTAAGTTTGAACAGAAGAGCAAACAGCATCTGCACGAAAAGTAAATACGTTATCTTATACCCAAGGCAGCCGCGCAATCAAGCAAGAGCCCCTTCCCCTTCCACATCCTACAGTACCTCCCTTCCCTACCTACCTAGGTAGGTAGCTACCAAATAGAGAGGTACATACCAGACCCTCCTTCCCACCGGGGCATATCTATCTGTTCGGCCTTCTCAAGAACAAAAACAAAACAAAACAAAACAAAACAGACAGCAAGCAGGCACCACATACCCAACCAGCCAGCCAGAGCACCCCTTCCATCTTCCTCCAGCCATCCCGAAATAAGCCCCCCCCCCCCTTTCCATATCACCTCCCGAACCTGCCCACCCACCCATCCCCACGTACGCACGCACGCACACACGCAAAGCACGTACTCCCACACTTCCACACCCCCTGGATCAGTATGCAAGCAAGCAAGTACATACACATGTGAAACCCCAACCCACCTCACCGATTGGGGCTGGTTTGGGGATGTCCGCCCGCCCGCCCGCTCGCTGCCGGAGCATATGGGCATCATCACATTACCGCAGCAAGCAAAAAGTCACACCACAGCGCGAATCATGGGATGTTGTGTCATTTCAAGTCAAGCATACCGTACTAGCACCGTACCAGACCATACCGCCCATCGCATGGCATGGGTAAAAGGAGGAGGACGCCGAGTGTGGAATGGAAGTTCGAGTTGTTGGGACGAAATAACAGTTCTGGAAAGCTAAGGAAGGGTTGTGTTTTTACTCGATTTACATTTCATTTACTCGGCTTCTCTTTTTGTTATATCACTTTCCTTCATCGCATGTGATTCTTTTCTCATTTCTTCTACACCCATTCATTTTTATATTTTTCGGTTGGAGTTGTAGCATGTGATTGGGTTGGGTTGTACATATCTACCTTACAAATGTCCGACAACAAAAGGAGTAAGGCGGTTTGTTGTCGGTCCAACGCTGGGACCCTCCGCCGCACCACACTAAACAAACAGCTCAAGAAGGGAGAGGGCACACATAATGCAAATTAATAAATAGCAAAAGGGTATCCGCGATCCGTATATCCACAGACGAGAGAGCAAATGCCAAACCCGAGCGCAATGCAGTGATAAGCACCACGCGCGCCACATATAGAGAGGACAGAGAGACCGAGGTAAAAAACAGAGAGAGACAGAGAATATGACCGCCAAAACACCACCATGCAATGCAATGCAGCCCGCACCCGGAATGCCTCCCCACCCGCCGTCATCACTCATGAACCCACAACAAACCTTTCCGTTTTCAAGAACCGAACCATCCTTAACCCTCCAGCTCTTGTTTGGAACCTTCCTCCACCACCACCACCATCCCCCCACCCTAAAACGCCCCTTAACCAAACCAGAGCCCTCCCTCAGAAACCTAACCATTTCGGCCCCTCTCCTAACCACTCCGAACCGCCCCCTAACTCTTAACCACCCCGCTCCCCATCCCCACCACCCCCACCACCGCCCGCAACCCTACTCATCACAATCCTCATCCTCTCCAACAACTCCGGCATGCGATACGGCTTGACCAGCACATCATCACAGCCCGCCTCCTTGGCCTCGAGGATCTGCTCCATGCGCGCATTGGCACTGACCGCAATGATGGGGATCCGCCCGCCGACAATCCTGCCCGTGCGCTCCAGCTCTCGGATATGCCGCGTGCACGTCAGGCCGTCCTGGACGGGCATCTCGATGTCCATGAGGATCATCGACAGCGGGAAGGACTGCTGGTGCTGGGACATGCTGGAGCCGCCCGTCGGTGGCGGGGAGGACGGCCCGCTGCCAATGATGCCGCCCGGGGATGAGGGGTCGGCTGAGAAGGGGAAGGCGGCGCCGCCTGGTGTGGCGGGCGCGAAGCGGTCCGTTCGGCGGAGCTTGTCGAGGGCTTCGATGCCGTGGTTGGCTACGTCGACGGTGAAGCCCATGGTGAGCAGGCCGCGGCGGGTTATTTGCTGGTTGATCAGGTTGTCTTCGACGACAAGAACGCCTTTGATCTGCGGGGTGCGCGGTACCAGGCCCGAGCTGATGCTGATCTCGCTGCTGGGGGTCACTGCGGCGGTTGCTGTAGGGCTGGGGCCTGAGTTGCCCTCGTGGTTTGCTGTGGCAATGGTGGCGTCACTGGTAAGCGTGCTGCTGCTAATGGCACGCTTGTTGCTGCCCCGTCTGCTGAGACTAGAGTCCATTCGCAGAGCCGATAGAGACTCGGCGATCGTCCCGCCCGCCGCCACCTCGCGCAGGGCCTCTTCGGATGGCCGGTAGGCCTCGATGTAGAATGCGAACGTACTGCCGACGCCGGGCTCGCCTACCGAGAATGTTAGTTGCCCGTTCTATGCGATACGTGCGATAGGTGTGGGGAGCGGGTTGGCAATAAAAAAGGAAAAAAAGGCCGTTACTCACTCGAAACGCCTATGGAACCATGCTGTAGCTCAGCGAGGCGGCGGCTAATAAAGAGACCAAGCCCGGAGCCTCCGTACTTGACGTGGGTGCGGCTGGAAGCCTGACGAAGCGCTGGAACAGACTCTTCTTTTCCTCCTCCGTCAGGCCTTCGCCCGTGTCCTCCACCTCAAACATCAGGAACACGGGATTGGAGCGGTTAAGCGGGGCCGGCTGGTCGTAGATCTCCTCGAGCGACTCCTCCGAGCGGGGGATGAACGAGACCTTGCTGCTAGCCTCGGTCGGTTCGGTAAGACTCGCGCTGACGGCGACGGTGACGTTCCTGGTCGGGCCGGTCTTGGTAAACTTTAGCGCGTTGGTGAGGAGGTTGATCAACACCTGCTTGAGCCTCGAGGGGTCAAAGACGAGATACTTGATCCCGACGTCGTGGTAGCAGGGTCGACAACCATGCTCAGGTTGATGTCTACCCGGCGGGCTTCGACCTCGAACATTTTCAGGGCTTCTTTGACCATCTTGATGGGGTCAACCATGACCCTCGTGATGGAGATCAGGCTCGAGTCCAGTTTCGACATGGTCAGGATATCGTCGACGAAGCGCTTCTGGTGGGCTGGCGCAGGTGACGATGGGTTTTCGGCGTTGTCAATGCAATTCTCGGCAAGCTCACGGGCTTCGATAGCCCACTCTTCACCCGCATTGATTACCAGCGGTGCTCCGCCCACGCTGGAGTCTCCCGCGCCTCCGCTGGCGGAATCGGCAATGCTCCCGTAGGGGCTGTCTCCGAGGAGCTCCTGAACACGGAAGAGGGTGGCCGTGATGGCATCCGCACAGTGGATGATTGCGCTCAGCGGGTTCCGCATCTCGTGCGAAGTCATGTCGATGAAATTTTCCTGCTGCCGCTTGGATTCGATGGCCTCCTCCTTTCGCTCCTTTTCCCAGTCGAGCTGCCATTTCTGCAACGACACGTCGCTGAGACAACCCGTAAAACTCTGGATTTTACCGTCCGACGTCCTCACGGGCAACAGGGTCGCCTGGACCCACCGCGGCACGACAACCTTATGGCCCGAGCCGTCCTCGGCGGTCCAAGTGGTGTTGAGCCTGACCTCGACGTTCTGCACCTTGTCTTCGGCCACCATCTTCTCGAGCTTTTCGGTGAGGAGAGAGAAGTCCTCCTTATGTACGCAGCTCTGCCAGGGCCGAACGTCGATGACGGCCGGGTCGACCTTTCGCAGTCCACACATCTCGAAGAAGACGGTGTTGGCGCCGAGCAGACGTCCGTCGAGGTCCATGTCGTATAGACCGACGGTGGCAAACTCGGCCATGCGCTTGAGGTTCTCGGCTTGTTGTGCGCGACGTAGCGCTTCACCGGCCACTCGCTTCTGCGGAGTCACATCGGTCAGGCATGTCAGGACGCGCATGAGGCTGCCATCTGCGGCATACTCGGCTCTCGCACTTGCCAGAACGTAGCGCTCTTTCACATCCACCAGCGAGGCAAGGTCGATTTCCTCCTCCTCAAAGCTCGGCGAGGTGCGGGTTAGGGGCGGGGGAAGGTCCGCGTCGGCCTCTTCGTTCTGTCGCCTCACGCGAAACTCGAACTCGACGTTACGGACCGTCTTGAGCTTCTCGTATTCGGCGATGATAATATGATGGTCCTGCTCCTTGACACAGTCGAGGAAGCCCTGGTTGGCGACTGGCCCGGTTCCTGGGTAGCCGGTGATCTTGTACCAGGCATCGTTGGCATACGTGATGTTGCCCTCGGGGTCTCCGAAGCTCATGCCGACGGGCACGAATTCGGCGACGGCTTCGAACATCTGCAGCGACTCGTTGGCTTCCTTGGTCTGCCACTCCAGCTTCTCTTTGAGCATGGCTTGGTCGAATGCGGCCTGCTGGGCGGCGTTTCGCCCCCTCCGCGTCTCCTCCTCGAGCAGGAGGATAGAGGCGAGAGACGTGGCCAATTTCTGACTCAGGAGAGAAATAAACTGTCGATAATCGTTGTCGTACGGACGTCTGGGGTTGAGGCCGAGGAGGAGCAGCCCCATGACGCCGTCCTTGTTGGTCGGTCGGATGGGACAAATCACGGCAGCGCGGCAAGCGTCCCCTTCAAAACCTCGCCACTGTAAGCCCTCGAGCAGAGATTTCGGCAGTGTCCCGTCGATCGTCTGGAGCAACGTCGGATGCATGGCCTCCATGGCCTCCTCAAAGGAGGAGGCCAAGGGAAAGCTACCGTCTCGCAGGTTGACTTTTTCGGGGGCGATTGGGTGGTTGTCGGGAACCCCCAGTGTTCCCGCACGTCGGCATAGCTTGGCGAGGCCGCCGCCCGCCGCCAGTGCATCCGCAGCCGACCCAGGGTCGTTCTCCACCGTGTACAGGACTGCCAAGGGGATATCGTAACGGGGTTCGATGGCAGCCAACTCCTGGATGGCCTTCTCCCAGTAGCTGTCGACGTCTCTAGCAGTGACCAGGACTTCACCGAGCTCGGTGAGCATCTTCATACGCCGCTCCCAGAGCCGCACGCTCGTTGTCTCGGCGACAGGATGCATGAAGCCAAGACATTCATTGTTTTCAATGATGGGTATCATGGACCACTTCAGGTAGGTTTCTTCCACCCACGGCAAACCGCCCTCGACCTCCGACTCTCTCTCGACGAAGAATCTCCACTCGCCCTCGACAGCGCCCTTTTGTTCCGGAGAGATGCCGCGCATCGTGTCCTTCAGACGCTGACCCGCCTCAGCCCAGGCTTCCTGGACTGGCATACCCAACATGGAGGGGTGCTTTGACCCACAAAGCTTACTGAAGGCCTCGTTGTATACAATGATGTACGAGGGTCCCCAATAGATGGCAATGGGTCGGCTGTCGACAAGGATCTGGTTGACGGTTTCGTCAAGCTTCCTATGCCAACCCCGCATGGGCCCGAGGGGTGTTTCTGCCCAGTCGATGCTGTTTATGTCGTCGAGGAATGGCCGTTGCTCTGCTTAGCAGGTTAGCGCATGCTTGCTTGCAAAGTGAAAATGCCGCCCGTTAACAAACGTAGCCAGCCTACCTGGGGTGGTATCGGGCAATATCCACGCGGGATCGGTGATGGTCCGCGCGAGGGACTGCACCGCTTCGGCACGAGATGGCGGCCTCTCCTTTGGGTTGATGACTGTGAGGGTTGTGGTGGATTTGGACCGGGGCTCGATCTCGGGCAAGGAGAGAGAAGAGGCCGAGTTTGGGCCGCCGATGGAGGAGGTCATTTCGAGTTCGACCGGCATGATGCGTCGTGGTGGCGAGACGCCGCTGGGCTGGCCATCGTTGAAATCGAGCCGCACCTTACGCGGCGATTGCGTCAAGGGGAGCTGCTCATTTGCGCCTACCACCACCATCTGCTCATGGACTACGGACCGGGTCCAGTAGACGTTGGAATAGGAGAAGGAGGCGCTCGCGGCGCGGCCACCGTTTATGGGGGGCTCGGAGCCCGGCAAGGTTGAGGCACCTGTGATCCATCCCCATAACGGCCCGCAATCTTCGCCCTTAGCGGTGATCAGGTCGAGGAGGGTTGGGTAGGCGGCGAATGCCGGGTTTGTGTAGACGACGGTGGGTGGGTGCGGGGTTAGAGCGACAATAACAGAGGGTCGCGGGTCGGCCTCGAGCAGGTCGATGATGCTGGTGTCGAGAATCGAGGGATGCATGGTGAATTTCCGTGTTCCGTGAATGCGGTGAGGGCAGCCTTCACGAGAAGCGGGTTGGTGCTCGAATCGGCAGCCGCAGGGTCGTGGCAGCGCGCAACAGCATAGTACCGCGGCTGGGCGCTCTCGATATTTCGGAGATTTCGACCCGAGGCGACACGACGGCAAGACGGTGGCGGGGAAAGGGCAAAAGTTGAGTGCCTGTCTCACCGGCAGATCAGCCGTGATCTGGCTATTTGGTCGTGTCCCGCTCGTGATAGAAAAAAAAACCACAAGAGTGCAGAAAGCCGTGGATACAAAGTGTGGGTTGGACTTTGTCACGGCGCCGAGTGGTCGTTGGGAGTTGGGGGTGGGAGGTCCGAACCGACCACTCTGCAGTCTGCAGTCCCAGTCCAGGCTGTTCCGGGCTTCTGTGTGCGTTAATCTTGGCCGGGTTGGGAATTGGGTCAGAAAAGACGGGAACTTCAGATCACCCCTCTTGCCCTTTCAGCGAGTTATCCAATCCTGCCAGCAACCCCATTGGCAGAATGTGGGGCTGCGGGGGTTGAACGACTCAAAATTTCGGATCAGGGGCACGAGGCAGAGCGCCTGCTTGCTGCGGTGGTCCAATAGTTGTACCGAGTGAGGACGAGCGTTGGAGTGTGGAGTGTGGAGTGTGGACTGTGTATCATGTCGCCATCCCTGCCTTCTATAGTTCTACCTAGGTAAGTTGTGAGACATTTTGATCACAGAGTAGTTACACACAGAGGGAAGCCGGTGAAGTTATTCAGGGTTCTGGAGAAAAACAGGAGCCCGGAGCGGGGCAGGGTTGGTCAAGTGCGCTGCACTGCAGGTATGCAAGTGGAAGTTTCCCTGTTTCCCGGGCCATCCATCCGTGGTACTTTGTCGGGAAGTCGATCTGCAAATCTGGAATTCATTCAATAGCCACAGAAAGGGTTCCACGTCCGCTTTCAGCATATTCCATTGTGGTTCATGATCGCGATCTTCCATAATCCGCAACGCGGTCGTGGCATGTGCCGGAAACCTGAAAGGTGTGATGACCGCTGGAACCCGGCTTGCGCAAGAATGGAATCTGGAGTCCGCGGAATGTACTGTACCACCTGTCCCCAGATTTTCCAAGTGTGGCAGACCTGACTCGCCGTCGTCCAGACATTTTATATCCTCCAAAACCTGGAAATATAACCAAAATAATTGTATCATAGTATGTCGGAATCTCGCCCGAGCCTCGAGGGATTCGTTGTGTGGGTGGGGCATAGAACTCTCAGTCCCCGGGCATCAGTCGGAAATAGGGATCGTGGTGCGGGGACGGCCCATCCCTATTCAGACTCCCGCGGCAAGAGCCGCTGTGGCGCGAAAGCAGGGTGCCCTTCCTGGATTTTCCAGTGGACACAAGAGACAGCGCACAGCAGCGCACAGCACACAGCACATCCACACCTGGGCCATGCACCTCGCTTTTCTTCGCAATGGATGAGCTGATGCCAACATTAATTTTCGGGGCCGAAATTCAGCCAAGTTTCTCGGCACTTGGCAATTATTGATCGAGTTACGGGGTTCCTACATACTATACTACTGTGGTATTTTCCATTGCTTGGACACGATTGGGGTTGCAAATGAAAAGAGCTGGGAAAGAGCTCGCTGTCAGAGCTGTGCGAAGGTTTTAACCCAACCCCATCATTTGGTCGTTGGGTTGTCCCTCCTTATCCCTGCCCTGCCATCCCATCCCCATTCCAGCCCGTCCCAGCCCGTCCCATTCCATCCCAATCTGAGTTAGCCGAGTGACGTCAAGGGTACGGCTTCCAGATCCGACTGGCTCAAGATCTGAGGATATTTCCTATTTGGTGCAAACTGCCCGAATAACAAACAGGCGACCCTGGGTACGGTACCAGACTGACAGATTGGGATAACAGATTAAAATATCCAACAGCATCCAGGGGTAGTTCAGGTCGAGATTGGCTCCCATCGATGGGAATGCTGGAATGTCGAAATGTGGAAATCAAATGTCTCAAGCCTGCCCCCGCAGCCACATCATCAAATCGAACACCTGACCGTTGGAGACCCTGCAAACTTCTCGGACCCTTTCCGGCCCTTGCGACGACCCACACTTTCTTCCCTTCGTTACCTTACATAACGACAGACACCAATCGCGATGTACCCAGGTAACTCGCGTTGTTTGGTCTCCGTGGAACTGCTCGGCCCGCCCAGACAACCCCAAGCCCTCCGAGGAGCCGCGCATTCTTGGCATCATGCTCGATTTGTGGTTGGAGACAGGCCAAGTAGGCCAAGCTGGCCAAGCTGGCCAAGCAGGCCAAGCACCCTCAAGCCAACAAAAGCACAGACGCCACGGCCTGCCATGTGCGGAGATGGGGCCAACAGGAATGCCATGGCGCCCTTCAGGAATGGCTTGGAGGCTTGGAACCTCTAGGCTTTTGTGGATATCTTGGGCAGTTATCTTGGGATGGCGGAGCTCACAAAAGACATGGGACCGTCCCAAGACTCGCCCAAGACTCGCCCAGAACCAGACTCGACCAGACTCCAACCAGAAAACACGTCCACGACGTCGCCCAGCAGCGCTGATCTGTCTCGGCGCCAAGCCAATCTGGAGTTCGGTTTGGCTTTCTGTTCGTTCCAAGCCGATGCCGAGCAGCCATGCCCAGACTTGGCCCAAGACTCGGGCAAACCGCCAAGCAAGAGAAGAAAGGGAAGTTAAAATGGCGACCGGCTCCGGTCTGATGAGATGCGGTCGGTCCCTAGTGACCTCTCACGATGCTCGTCATCGCCTGTTTTCCGATCTCGCAAACAAAACGCCCTCGGCTTTCCATTGATGTCGACCCTGACCTTGACCCCGGTGTTGACTCTGCTGGCTGACCAAGTAGCTCACGACGACCGCCAGCCATCTGTAACATAGGGCGACTGGGGTTGAAACGGCATCCTTGACTTGGGCTCATCACAAACTAAAACCACCCGCGACATGCTTTAATACCTCTTGCTGGCTCACCAGCGGCTCGAATCAGCCGGACAAACGGCCAGCCTGGAAGGCGCAGCACTGGTGGTAGAGAAGGGAAGGACTAGACAAACGACGAAAAGAGCAGGCTCTCGCCGAATTGAAATGAGGTTATTGTCTACGGTATTACTGGCCCTCGTATCCGGGGCATCGTCGAAACATGTTGTCCAGTTCAACGTCACGAAGGGTCCCCCGGGTATCCACGTCGGCTCCGCGCCCACGCTGGCCCGCCGCGAGGCATTCTCGGAGCGCCTCATCAACAACGTCGCCGGCGGGGGTTACTATGTCAAGGTGAAGGTCGGGAACCCGGGGCAGGACCTGACGATGCTGCTGGATACGGGGAGTAGCGACGCCTGGGTGCTGGGCCACGACGCCGATCTCTGTGCGGATCCGGCATTGCAGAGCCTCTACGGCATGCCCTGCGCCGACACCTACAACCCCGACTTGAGCTCATCCGAAAAGACCATCAAGCGGGGCGGCTTCAAGATCACCTATCTCGACGGCGGCACCGCCTCGGGCGACTACATCACCGACGACTTCTCCATCGGCGGCGCCACCATCAAGTCGCTCCAGATGGCGTACGTGACCAAGGCCGTCCGGGGCACGGGCATCCTCGGTCTCGGCTTTAGCATTAGCGAGCGGGCCAGCATCAAATACCCCAATATCATGGACGAAATGTCCAACCAGGGCCTCATCCAGTCCAAAGCCTACTCCCTCTATCTTAACGACCGGCGCACCGACGCCGGCTCCCTCCTCTTCGGCGGCATCGACACGGACAAATTCATCGGCCCGCTCGAGATCCTGCCGTTATATAAACCCCCAGGGGGCAACTACTCCTCCTTCGAGGTGAACTTCACCTCGGTCGCGCTCACCCACACCAACGGGAGCCGCCACACCATCCCCACCTCGGCCCTCTCCCACCCAGCCCCCGCCGTGCTCGACTCCGGCACGACCCTCTCCTACCTCCCCGAAAAGATGGCGCAACCCATCCACGCCGCCCTCTCCGCCGTGCACGACCCCGACCTCGGCATGACCCTGATCGACTGCGACGCCCACCTGGCCACCAACCCCCGCTTCCACCTCACCTTCACCTTCACCGCCACCAGCGCCATCACCATCCCCCTGCACGAGCTCATCCTCGATATCCTCCCCGCCGGCTACCTCCCCGCCAGCCTCTCCCCAACCGACTCCAATTCCAATTCCAATTCCAACCCCCCACCCCCCCAAATAACCCTCAAAAGAGCCTGCGTCCTCGGCATTCAATCCACCACGCAGTTTACCTCGCGCACCCCGTCCAACCAAGCCCACTTCGCCCTCCTCGGCGACACCTTCCTCCGCTCCGCCTACGTGGTCTACGACCTGGCCCACTACCAGATCGGCCTCGCCCAGGCCAACCTCAACAGCACCACGTCGACCGTCGTCGAGCTATCCTCCACCACGGCTGCCGCGTCAGGGAGAGGGGACGGGGCAGATGGCGGGGGGGAAGGGGGAGGGACAGGGTTGCCGCGGCTGACGGGCGTGGCGGCGCAGCAGACGACTTTTACGCCGACATCGACGCCGGGCGGGATTGGGGGTGGTGGGGGTGTGGCAGGGACGGACCCGGAGCACAATGCGGCTGGTCCGGCGGTGGTGGGGAGGATACGGGTTGGGGAGATGGCGGGGGTTGCGGTGGTAACGGGGTTATTTGCGCTTTTAGGGGGCGCGCTCATCGTGTTTTGAACCTTCGATGATGTTGACTGACACGCACGTATATACCACTTACTCACTGCCTGCCTTATACTGCATGCATCACATGTGTACCTGGAGGCACATGCAGTTGCTTAATTCTGTACATAATTCAAGTAACGATTTACGAATCATCTAGCTCTTTTGCTCACTTGGTCACGGGGCGGAAAACGTTCAAGCACCGGTTGGGTTACGCTGAATAGCTAACTACATGTAAAAGTCAAGGCTGCAAACGGTATACAGCATTGCGATATCGAGGGGATCAGGTCGAAACCCTGTGACTCTGCCACCCGGCATTATACAGGCCATACTCCCACGCCGACTGCTCCAACTCTCCATCATTATCTGACCCTGCCAATTCTCTCGAGTTCGTCAACTCCCGGATTAGTAGCGCCTCGACTGTGGACACACTCAAAATTTGAAACCAGCGCGAGCCCAAAAGGCGTTGCCGCAGACCAGGTTCGATGCATCCTCCGAATCATCAACGAGTTGATTGTCGGCGGTCGCGGCCTGAACTGTAGCCGACCGGGTGCCCTCCGTGTTGTTCGTAGACGCGTGGAGATCCGCGTGGTTCTGCCTGGCCCAAGGCTGCATTGGGATGTTGAGCGAGCCCATGCGTGGATGACCGCCCGTGGCCTCAGGAGAGACGTCCAAGAAGCTAGATGAGGTGGCTGCGGCACCCTCACTGGCAACTCTGGCTACCGCTTTGCCTTTGCCTTTGTCAGTGCCGCCTTGACCCGAGCGCCAGGAGGGAGCCACATAACCCTCCGAGGACGCTCTGGCTTCCGCATCGCCTTCCTGAGAGCGCCATGAGGCGGCCTCGAGCCATTTCGGCCGGGTACCGGAATCCTTGTTAACACCAGAGCTTGCCGGACTATTGAAGGAGCTCGTCCCAACGGCCGTGGACCCGATCTTCGAGCCACAAGTTGTCGCCGCTGTATCCTCTTCAAGAACCTCTGCGGCCCTCTTGAAGACTCCGGCGAGGTACTCAGCATCGGTTCCCACGGAGATGTCGCTCAGATTCATAGAAACCGACATCAGCGACTCGGCAAATCGTAGTAGAGCTTGCTGGAGGGGGGATTTAGTAGCAGACTCCGACCGGGCCGGTGTAGCAGGCTCATCCACAGTCTTCTCTTCCACGTCTTTGGCAGCAGGCTCCGTCCAGGCCGGTGCAGCAGGCTCATCGATACATTTGGCAACGGGCTCCAGCTGGGCCGGCATGGCAGGCTTATCCACGCTCTTTTCCTCCAAATACCTGGCAGTGTGCTCCGTCCAGGCCGATGCAGGCTCATCCACATTGTGCTCTTCCAAATAATTGACAGCAGGCTCGGTCCAGGTCGGTGTAATAGGCTCATCCACGCTCTGTTCTTCCAAGTCAAGGAGATCTTCAGACTCTTGGAACGAAACCCGGGCTCGCTTCTTCTTCTGATCACTGCTGGAAGCGGTAAGTGGGTTAAGGATCGCATCCCAGGCACTAACGTTGTCATCAACGCCAGGGAAGGAAGAGGTGGAAACACTGGTGGCCGTCTGGTAAGAGGCGCGAGCGCTGTCGATCGCCTCGTAAGAGGTGGGAACGCTAGTGGCCGTCTCACAAGAGGCGACAGTGTTGATGCTGATGCGGGAAAGTTGGACAGAAGGAGTGGTGGCTTTCTCCCAAGCGCTGGAATTCTTGTTGCCGGGCCCTTGTTGGTTATACATGCTGTTGCTGTTCAGGGACAGACCAGGCTCCCCATCCGTGCCCTTGTGCTTGAAGTTGAACTTGGGAGGGTCCGGGACGATGGTGGCAAGCTTGAGTGAACCGAATGCATCATTGACTTTGGACTCAATCTCGGGCTTATCTGCACGGCTTGCGGTCTCATCAGAGCCCCAAGCCTTATTAACCGAGTTGTCCATTGCAGTCTGAGTGTCAAGATGATCCGGGGCCTTTTTGGCAGTCTGTTGCATGCTGCCCCGGGAGGGGCTGCCCTCCGCCCCCGAGAACTTTGTCCACGAAGTTGTCCACAAAGTCTCTTGGTTCTGCGTTTTCTCGGCCACACTGGGCGGCCAAGACTCAGCCTGGACATCCAGTTGGGAACCCGTGGAGGCTTGTCCGATGAGGTCGGTGCCATCCGGATCTGCGGCAACATCTGTTCCTGAGTTGGCCGGCTTGATTGCCGGAGGCGTTTCTCCGCCCAAACCGATGGCAGAAATCCAATCCAGCCCAGCACGGGTGACCTCTTTATCCTCCAACAACAGAGACTTCTGTGCGTCCTGAATTTTGGTGATGAATCGAGCAACATCCCGGGTGACAAACTCGTCGATTTCCTCCCGAGAACCATTCTCGAACCGCAGGGCGATGGCAGCCGAGAGCCAGCGCGCTGCCCTTAAGAACCGCACATTCTTGAAGTCGTGCTGGTTCTCGCTAGGAAGCACAGCAGCTTGGTCAAACAGTCCAAGGGTCCCACCGAAGGCATACTGGAGTCTCCGGTAATACTCCGTCAGCGACGCCGTCCATCTTGTCATGCCAGTAACGGCACCTAAATCCGTCGGGCACCGGGAGACCAAAAGCCTTGACGACCATCTGCGCGACAATTGCGGAAGAGGCGCGGAACTCGAGGGCGTCAAATACGCGCTTGGCATCGTCCTCCGTTGGCATCAGCAACTGCGAAAATCTGGCGTAAAGCTCACCCGTACAACCCCCGACCTGACGGCCCCAGTCGCCCCGGTTGGTCTGTAGTTCGGTATTAATGAGATGGAACAGGTGGAACAACTGAGACTCCCTGGTGCCGCCGAACGCTTCTCCAAGAAACTCAAATCGCGGAGGGTGGTTGATGGTAGGACGGGTTGAGCCCCAGCGCTCAGCCCAGCGTTCAAAGCGAAGCCCTAGTCTTGGGCCATAGTCCGCCCATGTGTCTGAGAAAACAGAAGGGTCTTGGGCAGACTCGGGCCTGAGAATGAAGGCATGGTCTCGCGCAAAGACCGAAAGCCGATGCTCCAATGACTCATGAATCTGGCGCTGGAAGCGATGGAGAGAGTCGGTTTGCAGCGTCGTGGGCCCAAGGGGCATCGGATCGTCGTATATGATGCCCGCCCGCTGGGAATTGGTTATGAGAGGCGAGTTTCTCCCAGTAAAGGACCGGATGAAGCGGTTGGCAAAAGCACCGCCAGCCGACTTTGCAATGATGCGCATCATCTGGTCGGAACTAGGGCACATAACCGGGTTCATCGATCTGCATAACCAGCCCCCCGTAAACGGGGAAGGAGTCAATAGGATGATGGGAAGCTGCACGTTGCCGACGGCTTCGTTGATGGTGCGGTGGAGGCCGTCCGCCGTCATGAAAATACGCTTTCCGTCGAGGTCGATGCATATATCCTGCTCCGGCGTGACGGGGGCAAAGATCATGACGGCCAATACCGTCCCCCGTAGAATGGCAGCATGAGCGCTCTCAACCAGGCTCCGTGACAACGCAGCCTTAAATTCCGCGCTGTCGCTTGGCAGAGTGGTGATGTCGTCCTCGTGCTTGCCAATGATGTTATTAACCGATTCGTCGTTAGTGTCGACACCATCAATATTCTCGAGGAACTTTGAAATATTGAGCGAGCTGGCCCAGGTCTGATGCGAGGTACAGTTAGCACAAATCAATAGCTGGGGGCCGACAGTCCAACGTACCTGTGCCGTCTTCTCGCCGAGATCGTGGAACAGCAACTTCCAGTGCAGGAAGTCGGCAACCATCCACCCGTACTTGTTCTGGTCGGCATTTTCGGTTGAAACTCCGCAGACACCGAGGATCTCAGCATCGCGGGGCAGATCCGGAGGGCCGTGCTGGTAACAAAGTTAGCTGAGACTGGCCGGGTTTGATGGTTCCACAGTTCGGGAGCAGAATGGCTGTTCCTGAGCGATTGCAACTTGGCAAGGGTCTTGAAGAAGAGGATGTTGCCAGAATTCACATACCAAAATGAGATACGCCTCGGACATGGCGGCCCGGAGCATTCGCAGCTCCTCGGGACCACCTTCCCAAGAGGCCTTGGGAACCGACATGGTCGCTGGGCTTGTGTTAGTGGCGATACTTTAATAAAATAAGAGCTAACTGAAGCCGACGGGAGTCAATAAGAGTGAATGAGTGAGTGAGTGAGGATACACACCGGAAAGTATCTGTGGTGGACAATTCGATAGTGGTTTACCGTGGGATCGGTTGACCTCGAACCGCAGATGAAGAAGGCGGGGTTCTGCAGTGGTCGAGAGTTCCGGAAGGAAACCAGAAGGCAACCGGAAGGCACAACAGAAATAAACAGTGAGCGCGTTGACCAGGGCGTGTCTGGCGACCCGGCAGGTGCAGGAAGGGCCAAATCTTCCGGAGCCTTTTAGAACAAGCAGGCACGGAGATCACGATGAACGGGAGGAAGGAGCTCTGACCGTGGTAGGCACGCGTTGAGGGGGCGTGGAAAACAAAACAATCATTCTTGAAGCACCGATAACAGATAGGTAGTCTTGAACACGGTCCTGAGAAGTGAGGACAACATTAACAGCTATTCCAAGTTTGCAGCCGGGAGCAGACAGGGTAGGTAAGGTAGCTCTATTCACTTTGTTCGCCATTGTTTTGTTTAAAAAAGGGGTAAGCTAATGTGTAAGCCAGGCATTAATGAGCCTACAGTTCACAGCCTGGCGGAATAAAGGAGTTAGTTTGTAGTGAAAATTCAATGATGGTTATCTAGCTACCTAACTTTGCCTCTGTTCATGTTTTACCCATCCTCAAGGCGTGGTGTTTCAATCACTACTGACAACAGTCATGAGGGTATCAAGAGAACACATTCATAACATGAGCTCGTTCTTTTGACCTCAGCCCTAACACAAGCCCATGGGGTGAGATGGAACTGGTAAGAATCAATAATTCGAATAGATTTGGGGATATATGCTGGCCAAAGGTTTCGTCAGGATTCAGGTTCGACTTAGACACCAACTCCTCCTTCTGTTTACTCCAAAACAGGGGCAAGTCAACTTGCCATTAGGCCTTCATATACTCCTCGTTGTATGTATTACTGCTTTCAACCCATTGCTTAGAAACCTAGGCTGGCCGGAATCAGCCCCTTCGATAACGTTAAAACCCATGCAGAGAGTGGAAGGTAGCCTCCCCTTGGGAAGGAACCCTACCACGACACAACCCCAAAAACCACAACACACTCGGTAACGGCTGAGGGCAGGCTCGATAGCCAACAGCGAATAATAACACGACCGAGTGATCAATTAAGCCATCCTCCAGCTATGCTATGGGGTATATTGCCTCCCAACCCTAAGATATCCCGCCAACGCCAGCAAAAGCAGCCATATTATCCGCCATTCCATTCCATTCCCAGCAGCAGCAAGTCTACTCTACTCATACACACAACAACCTAATAGCCCCCCCTTCCATAAAAAGCCACCAGCGCACTCAGCCCCTTCCTCCCCCCACACCTCACATCTTCTCAAACCTTTCCCTCGCCCTCTCCTTCGTCTTCTGCACAAACGCGCCAAAATCACCCCGTGTATTCCTCGCCGCCTCCTCGCTCGCATCACCCAGCTTGCCACCCTCCGCACCCAGACCCACACCGGGTGCATACACCTCGGTAGCGACCGCCTCTGTCCTGCCCGCACCCTCAGCGCCCAGCCCGGCCCCCGCCGTCCAGCCCATCTTGGCGAGCATACCGGCGCCCTTGGATTTCTTCGCCGCGGGCTCGCCGCCGCCGCCGGCACCGTCCCGGTCGTCAGACTTCTCGGCAGGCTCCTTGCGCTTCTCAGGAACCGAAGCACCACCGCCAGCACCACTAGCAGCAGAGGATGGCGCGGCCGCGGTACCGGCGGTGGGTTGTTTCGGCTGGCCAAACGCGCGTCTCCGCTCGAGCGCACGGTCGCGGTACTGCGGCTGCAGGAAGCGCACGCGCTGTACCTCCCAGAGCCGCTTGAAGTCCGCCTCGGGCTCGACAACCCGCATCTGCTTGCCCATCTTCTTGAACTCGTCGGCGGCGCGGGCGCGGTGCTGGGGGCTTGCCAGCATGCGCTTGTGCAGTTCGCTCTGCTGCTCGTGCAGCCAGACGAGCCTCGTGTTCTTGAAGATGCGCTTGCAGAGGACGCAGCGCAGGCGATCCCAGTCGACGTAGGACTTGTAGACGGGCAGGTGTTCCGACTTTAGTCGCGGGACGCGGCGAACGATGGGACGGGGTTCCTTGCCCAGGGCGCTGAGGGCGGCGGCGGCCTTCTTCTTGACTTGGTCGTCCTGGTAGAAACGGTGGGCGCGCCCCTCGTGCTCGATGAGCAGGTCGCCCCGGGCTTGGGGCCAGCCGCGCTCGTCGATGTGCGCTTGGGTGGGCGCCTCCCAGTCGCAGGCGAGACAGGCCAAGGCGTCCCAGTCGGCGTAGGAGAGGTACCGGTCGCCCGTTTGCGGGGCGACCGGTCCGTCCGGCTGGGCTTCCTCAGCCTCGCGGACGGCGCCACGAGCCACAGACGCCCTGACCTGTTCGGGCTCTTGGGCGGAGGGCGCAGCCGCATCGGCCGCCGGCTTGGCGCCGTGCAGCTGCGCCGACGCTTTTGCCCACAGCTGCACCTGTGGCATCATGGCCACCTTGGCGAGGGGGGCGGGATCCTTGGTACCCTTGGCCTTTTTTGCGGCCTTCGCCGCGGACTTGGTGGCCTCGTCGCCGGGCTGGTCAGGGCTCGGCGCGCCGGGGAGGGGGTCGGTCGAGACGATGCGGGCGCTGGGGTAGGCGCGTTCATCCCAGTATTTGACACGCACGGCGGCGTTGTAAATGGGGGTGAATGAGAACTCTTGGTTCTCAGTCGCCGTGGTGTCAAATGCGGGAATGAACACGCCGGTGTGGATGAAGGCGACCACGACGGGTGCGGACGCAATGGTAAATCTCGTAGACGCTCGGAACTTAGCGACGGCGGCTATGGCGTCCTCAACCGTGGCAAACTCGGCGAAGCCGTACCTCCAAGATTCGTTGGTCTTGCGGTCGCGCATCAGGAATACGCGGCGGAGCGAGCCGGGCTTTGCCCCAAGGCCAACCGTGCTGTTCGTCGGCGCTGTCGATTTGAGTTTATTGGTGGTGGGGGCCTCTTTCGCGGGCTTTGGAGTGTCGACAAACAACTTCATGACGCCTTTGGCAAGCACTTCTTCGGTGACGGATCCCTCAAGATCCCGGATGACGACATATTGGGATGGGGTTTGCTGGAGACACTCATCCGTCTCGCCGGTTAAGAAAGGGCCGGAAGCATTGAAATCGTCTTCTGCTCGGGTTAGCCCGAGGTGTCGTTGGACTCGTGATATCCACAGCACTTACCAGGTCGCTCGGTTTTACATTTGAAACAAACAGCTCGGTGGGGGTAGTTGATTACACCGCACTTGGATGGTCAGCAAGTGCGAGGTGTGTGTTATATTGGGCAAGCTACATACTTTGATACAGTCCCAGCCATCGTCATCTCGACGTGAGTCGCGAGATGGGTCTACCTCGTCGCGGTCCTCTGGGGGCATAACTTCTACTGTAATCGGCTCGGAATCGCGGCCGCGGGAATGTTCAAGGCGAAAAGAAATATCGGGTAGTATCGGTCGAGAAAGTTCTCGGCTTCCGATCGACGATGGAATTCGACAAATGCAAAGCAACTGCCTAGAGGGGTTACGCGAGTAAGCGAGAGGCCAAGATGGACAGTAAAAAAAAACCGGGAGAACTGACCATCGTAGTTGTGGCGAACCCGAGCGACTCTCACCTTGTCGCTCGAGAAGTGACGGTCTCTCGTAATGTAGTCGAGACCATAGAGGATGTCACGCTCGGTGGCATCCTCGGGAAGACCGTTTAAAAGGACGGCCCGACCGGAGTCGCCCAGTGCTCGGCGATCCAGATGGCGTCTATCATGATGGTGAGCAGACCCACGATGATCAGGGACGGCGCTCCGATATCCGCCAGAACCCCGAAGAAGATGCTGATCCACAGGGACGACTTGAGCGGCGTGTTGCCCCAGATGGGATCCTGTTGGTGGTCTCCCATCTCGATTCGAATAATCCGCGCTGTCAGGGCCACCCCGGAAAGGAGAATGGCGGTGCGTCTCAGCCAGGGACGCATATCCTGCAGGTCGAACATCAGGAAAATCAGGACGTAGGCCAGGACCGTGGAGATGATCCAGACCAGGAGGCTGAGAAGAGGAGGCATCATTGTGGTGGTTTGAGTCGTCGTTGGTCTTGGAGTAATAGCGGTCTCTTGGTATGTGATGGTAATCCCGGGCGGTTCCAGGGTAATCGTCAGCGGCCTCGCTGTCGTCGTAATTCAAGTCTCTCGGAGGGTCTGGGGAATCTTTGCAGCGGGAAACGAGAGGCCCAAGTTAGCGATTTCCAGCTCGAAAAGCAACCGAAAAGCACTCAAACAATGCCATGGCCAAGGTTCATCGTGTAGGTTATAGTACCCTTCCTCGACCGGCGGTAGCCGCCATCTCTGTCGTCAGAGCGGCGCGCATGAGGGCTGCGACTGCGACGGTCGCGATCTCGGTCGCGGGAGCTGCCGCCATGGCGCGACGAGGGGCGATGCCCACCTTGATACATGGAGAGAGAATCGCAATAAAAAAAAAAAGGAAAATGAAAGGAGAACTAGGTAATGCCAGAAAACGCGCCAGAAGATGCGATTGTATCCCCTTCTCGATGCGGCTCGTGGTTGTAGAGTCGGAGGTGGAAACCACTTGCAAGTCAAGCGATCTTGAAGCCAAGAGTGGGATGGGGATTGGATGCAATCAATGGATTCGAAGAGGAAGCTCACCTTGCCAAGACGTAAATTCACACCTGTTCTAATCGCCGAAGATTTGCCGATGATCGGTTACAGTGCGGAGTGACTCAGATAACGGTGTTGATTGTGGTGGATTGCTCTTGTCAGCTTGAACATCAATTGAAGGTTGAACTTGGAACTTTGAACAAGTTGTAGAATTGGATGTAAGAACGCAACGATTGCAGTTGTTAATTATCTGGAAAGTTTGTGCTTTTATAAAAGAGCGGAAAAGGCCCAGGCAACAGATCACACGCCCTCCTGCTTTGACCAACGCTTAGTCGTCGTCGTGCTCATGTGCAATTACTCACTCAATTCACTCTTAAAATCTTAAATCTCCCACTCACACACACCCTTGCTCCCGGCCTCGGAGACTACAGGCCTGACAGGTCCTCGGCTTGAATATCTGCCTGTCGTTGAGAACAACAGATCCCTGAATTCGACATCATATTTCCAGGGTCTCACCTTTAGGTTATACCCAGGACTCGACTTGACTCGACTGAGCTTAGACAATCCAACAAAGCGGTGCACTCGGTCCTCGAGTCCAACACCTACCCCACCTGACTCCGGACCTTGGTCATAACACATAACACATAACACATCGAGAACCTCCTCCTCCTCCATCATCCTCATCATCATCACCATGGCCACCCCGCCACCCGAACCCCAAGAGGACTCCTCGCTCTCCCAAGACGGTTGCTACGTCGCCCTGACCAGCTCCCCTCTCAGCATCCAATCCGTCACCGACCGCGTGCGCTCCCCCCAAGCAGGCGCCATTGTTCTCTTTGCCGGTTTGCAGCCCCCTCTCCTCCACCCAACACCCTTCATCCAACACCCAACTTCCCTCCTCCCAACTTCCCTCCTCCCAACTTCCCCTCCTCCCAACTTCCCTCCTCCCAACTTCCCTCCTCCCAACTTCCATCCTCCCAACTTCCATCCTCCCAACTTCCCCCTCCAAACCCAACACCCAACCCCCAACCCCAACCCCAAACTAACCCCCCCCCCCCCCTCAGGAACAACGCGCGACACCTTCGCCTCCAAACCCGTCTCCCACCTCTCCTACACCGCCTACCCGCCCTTAGCCCTGCGCACCATGCTCTCCATCGCCAGCACCCTCCACGCCGAGCACTCCCTCAAGGGCATCGCCATCGTCCCACCGGCTGGGCACCGTCCCCATCGGGGAGGAGAGCATCCTGATCGCGGTGTCGGCGCCGCACCGGCAGGCGGCGTGGCGCGCGGGCGAGGCGGCGCTGGAGGCGTGCAAGGAGAAGGTGGAGGTGTGGAAGCGGGAGGAGTTTGAGGGCGGGGAAGGGGTGTGGAGGGCGAATCGTGATGGGGTCAGGGGGGAGAGGGTGGGGTGATTTGGGTATTGGGTTAAGCGGGGGGGAGGGGTTGGGATTGGGGATGTGGATGATGATTGATTGATATATATATGTGTTTGTGGTTTGGCTTTTGGATGGTTGGAGTGGTTCGGGGTGGTATGGAAGTTCTGGGCTGTACCACGGATTCTCGGCTGTTGTGATCATCAAAAGGCTCCCGACACACAGAAACATCACAGTCTGTAATTTCTCAAACGTTGTGGAAAGTAACACCCAACCTTGTCCAACTCACTGGTTTAGCTCGTGTATATATGTCGGCATCCCCGGAGGCGTTTTAGCTTTTGCGACCAACGATAATTCCGTTGTTGGGGGTTCGCAAGAGAACTGGCACGCGAACACTCTTTCATTACCGTTAGAAGTAACTAAAATACCATCCATCACCTTATTCCTCCGTCTGATATCAACCCACAAGGTATCAGAAGGACATCCAAAATAAGATTTGAGTGAAGACATCCCATCATTCACCCACACCACCCGATACACCCTGGCGTCACTCCCTCCTCTGGTTGACAACCCCCCCCCCCCCTTGACCGAGATCGAGACACGGTTGAAACCGAGTCTTAGGTCTCTCAACGAGAGATACCCGGCACACCGATGGATGATAATACGAAACTCCCAACACCGCTGCTGATACAACTGACACATTTGCCGCAAACGAACACTCCCCCCCTCCTCCAAAGACAAACATGGTCGGTTAGTTGCCCATCTTCGAGAGCCAAATAAAACACAGAGATACCCTTTCCAAAAAGAAGTACATCCAAAAATACCCATGGCATAACAAATAACAAAAGGGTAGATCCCACTCCCTAAACTCCCAGACTCCTGTTCAGCGCCCAAACCCCATAACCACCATCCATTTCAACACCGACACCAACACCAACACCCACCCCATCCCCCTCCATCAAGGCCACGTGCTCGGCCCAAACGTCTCCCCGGGCGGCAGCGGTATCTGCACCGCCGAGTTCAGCATGTCCATAGTCCTCAGGGCAGCCGTATTCCCGAACCAGTTCGGGGCCTGGGTGCCGCTAAGGTACAGGGCAAAGAAGATGACGAGGGTCGAGACGATGAGGCCGCAGTCGAGGGCCGACGAGGTGACATAGTTGTACTGCAGCCACCAACCGGTGCGGCGGCGGCGGATGAAGAAGTTGAAGACGGTGCCGACAATGCCCCAGCAGTAGTAGATGAAGACGGTGGCGGGCGGGAGCATGCCCGAGCCGCCAAAGATGAGGGGCATGTTGACGTAGCGCCAGATGCCGCGCTGGTAGCGGCGGGCGAGGAACCAGGTGATGACGGGGGCGATGGCGCCGACGAGCCAGAACCATTGTAGTGAGCTATAAAGGGCGTCGCCCGAGAACATGCGGGCGGGCCCGATGGCGCCCCAGATGATGGAGGCCGTGTAGAAGACGCGGGCGCTGGGGCAGTTCCACTGGTGGACCTGCGTCTCGGAGCAGACGTCGGGGATCGCTTCGAGCGCCCAGTTCATGACGGCGATCTGCACAATGGCCGACCAGATGGACGCGATCAGCTGCGACCAGAACATGACGCGTGGCGGGACCTTCATGTAGTGGCCTAGCTTGAGATCCTGGACGAAGTAGAGCGCCTGCGACATGCAGAGGTATCCGTAGTTCTTGAACATCATCATGGCGAGAGGGCGGCCGGGGAGCATGTAGCCGACGATAAACTCGGTCAGGACGTTTAGGCCAAGTTGGATATTGGTGATGGCCTGCACAATGCCGATGGGGATCGTCCATACCAACGGAATCAGGATGCAGACGATGTAAGCCCACCAGGGAAGCTGGTGTCCCAGGCACAGACGACAGCGAAAGAGAGGCCGAGCATGACAACGAAGAGCACGGTGTACCACCAGTCCTCCGCGTCGCGGTACTTCTTCATCAACCGCATGTGAACATCGTCCTCCTGCGACCGGGCTAGTTTCCACTGCGTCCAAATCTCGCGGCCGTGATAGAGTGCAACGTGAGTAATGACGGCGGTGATGGCGGCAAAGGAGAGACCATAGGCAAGAGCGAATTGTGTCGGGAGGTAGAGGGGTGAATATGCGTTGTACTTGGCCTCGTCAAACTGCATATCATCACCCAAAATGGCCGACACATTGTACAGATGGCCGGTGTTGTCGTATGCGTGCGAGTTTTGGACTGGGAGGTAAGCCGAGTACCACATGCCCGAGTAGTGGATTCCAATCGAGATAACGACGAAGAAGGCCGTGATGCCTCCCACCACATTGGCAATGGCGTGGAAGGGCGGAATGAGCGGGGACATGAGATAGCCCGAGATGATACTCCAATCCTGAAAAAAAAAAATCAGCAATGGCACCATGGCAGAGCAATATAACCCGTGCTTACCAGAGTCATGGGGAGTAGGCCGTAGCCACTGTAACCACCAAAAATCTGGTTAACGACAACGTTTTCGGGCCAAATCCAGGTGAGCCAGCAAAACCATGACAGCCCCATGAACAAATAGCCTGGGAACCAATACCACAGGAACGAGCCGGAGAAAACCAGCATGAACCACTTGTAGCGGCTGATGCTCCAACCGTTGGCCCGTGCCGGGTCCGTGGGAGAGTGGTCGTGGAGGGTGTAGAAGAGCGCGCAGTTGACGAGATCAGTCGGCCAGATCATGGCGGCGGGCCAAACGAGAAACCTCCTTGCCAGGCCAGCCAGCCCATAGCCCGTGCATAACGTCGTGATGCCGAACATCATCTGCCATAGCCAGCCAAAATCCTGCTTGTACCACATCCGCTGTGCGATAATAACATCGGTGGCATACAGCGCACCACCACCATAGGCAGCCTGGGAAGAGTCAGCAACTACTGGCGATATGGGCCACCGGCCGGACTTACGTTTGACATGACCACGATAATGACGTGCTCCTTGTAGTTGAACGGCCCTGGCTTGAAGTTGAATTTGAGACCCCAGACATTGAATACCCGGTCGGGGAAGACCAGGTCCCAGGCGAGACCGATGGGATAGGCGATCAGCTGGATGACGAAGGTCGTGAGCGAGATGCTCGGGTTCCTGAGCGACAACACCATGTTGATGGCGGACCCAATAGTGCAGAGAAACATGCCGATTGTCCATGCTCGTATCGTATTTACCGGCATATCAACGTCGAAATTCCGGACCGTAGCTCGCACCTTGTTAAGAAGCGGATGTTAGAACACGCATGTCTTCTCTTTTCTCCCGAGCCCGTCACTCCCGAAACCGGACAAGCAGGCAGGCAAATATTGAAATCTCACTTCTGGATATGGCGAGTTATCCTCGGCTAGGATCTGCTCGATCTCGGCTCCCTTCTCGACATTGTCCGTGTTCAGCGCAATGTCGACCTCCTCCAGTTCGTCCAACGGCAGGTTTGGGTCGAATCGGTGCATCTTCTCGAATTGCTTCAACGACGCGAAGCCGGTCGAGTCCGCCTCCATTGATCCCTCCGTCGATCCCTCCATGTCTGGTACCACATTCTCGTCTTCCCGCCGTCGTCGGAAGGACTTGAGAAACCTCAACGCCATTTTGCCGGATTTGGTCTCCCAGCCGCGCAAGGCTGGGCCCGCACGTGCTTTTCGGCGCGGCGAGGCCGGGCAGTCGGGTTCGGTCGAGCAGCAATCGCTATCGCTGCAGTCGTGTCGGCGTCACAATTTGTCGCAATCGTCGCGCGATCGTCCGATCTTCTAGTGTTCGGATGAAAATGACGGAGCCGGGAGGGGAGATCAGGCGACAGGTACAGCGCAGCTAAGACAAGGGGCGGTTAATGTCTGTTGAGCGTGGACATGGCTGTCTTGCGCGCTCGGCGCAGATCGCTGAGCGGGGCTTGGGGTTGACGGACTGGAATGCGAAAGATTCCGAAAGGGGAGAGACAGGAGAGGCGCGAGGGGGATCTGGTGGATTTCTACGTCGGCTCCGACTTTGGGACCGGACAATGGCGTTGGGTGGTCAGGTCGGCCTCTCAGTGGGCGCTAGTTAGTTAGGGTGTCGCCTTGGTGGACGGATGGGAGAAACCAGGCGTGGGAGGGGCCCTGTTTCTGGAAGAGCACGCAAACCAGCCAGCCAGCCAGTATCGCGGAAAGATGCAGCCCCCAGCAAAGTTAATTGCTGACCTGCCTAAATTGGTTTGATGGGCTGGGCGATGGGTCGAATTCCCGATGGAGAGGCAGGGAACCGCAGGGGTTGGAAGCGGGGGCTGGCCCGCCCAGAGGTCTGGGGCGCAGGTTGACCGTTTGTAGGCGAGCATGCCTCTCGAACATCGCGATCCGTCCCGCAATGATGCGATAACCCTCATGCGTGTTGTCCTGGTCTGTGGAAGTGATCGCCCGCTTCTTTCACAGCAGAGATGGGAACGCCGCCCACAAAGCCCACACCCTCAAGACGATCCTATCAAAGGCGGGCTCCCCCAGGAGCGATCTCCTTTCCTGTACCAGGAACAGAACGGTCGGGAGTCCGCAAAACGGCGCTACCAAAACGCCTCCACATGCCACCCCGGCGCTCGCCACCGGGGCTGATGTGGAATCGGCTGCATGCCAATGTCTCGGCCAATGGAATGGCGGCTTGCCCTTCCTCGCAGCTATCTGAACCTTTCGGTGCTTCTTATCATTTGTCTCCATGACCTGGTTGTTGAAGATAGGAATGCTAAACGGTCCCCAGCTGATAGGCGCACTAACTAGAGGCAGCTCCCGGAATTCCCGAGTATCATCACAATAGTTCGATTTGGCGTCAAAACAGGCGATGGCAGCATGGTCATGAGGGAGGATCAGCGAGGTCAAGAGCCGGTTTGCGGGGCATCAGGAGCCAGGCACGCACGAATTGACAGTCCCTTGCGCCGTTTGGCTTAACCAAGGTCTGGGGTTCCGGAGCAGGGAATGCCGAGTCGAAATCGCTCGGGTTCGCGACTTCCGTTACGTAACGGAGATCCTCACCACATCATTTTACCAACGAAGGGAGGACAATTGTATTCAAATTCCTAAAGACAATGACCAAAGGCAAGGACCCGAATCTCAATGACCTAAAAGCTGGAAAAATTAAGACATCGCAACTCATGCCAATCTGATAAGCCGCAGCTGGCCTGAGAGGAAGCCGCGGTTTCCGCATTGGGGGACTCCTCAACTCCCCCGCGTCCCGTTTGTCTTTCTGCCCCTTCCAGTGTTCTCCGAAGCCTGGTCTTCTTCAATTCGACACCGAGACTCTCAAACGGGACAATGCAGCTAAGGGCTATTGAATGCGACACAGCCGTCTTGCTCAACGAATTGAGCACCTTGGAATTTACCGAAGTGCTTGGGGACGACGAACCAAGAACCCTCTTCCACACCACTCCGCGCCCAGCTCCCCTTTGCCCTAGTGCCTTTCCCGCCTGGAGCCGAGACCTGGGCATGGCGTGGCATCCATGGCATGTCGTGGCATGGCAGGGAGGAGAGGAGTCCTCTGGTCTGGGCTGCTTTCTGCTCACGAACTGGCAACCCGTTTGAGAGCTGGAAGAATGCGGGAGACCTTGAAAGCGAACCCGCTGCCGCTGTGCCAGATACCTTCTCAGCCACGCAACACCTTAGTCTAGCCCCGGCTTCGTATCCGACGTACATCAAACCTTCAATATCACACCGTCCCGGTCCCTCGGAGTCCCGGCCAACAGACTTAAGATCGCGGCCGTCCGCACATTAAATAGTATTGGGGTAGATGGCGTCCCAGCTTCCCGGCCGCGGACTCGCCAAGCGGCGTCGACGGCACACACGGCCCCACGAAAATAGCAGCGCATAAATTGGGCCACCTCCCGGCTATTTGTGGCAGATTATCCCGCTACCACAGCAGACGCCATTGCCGGAGACAAAGAGAGCTTGGTATTAACTTTAGTTTATGGCCGGCCTCAGAACCCGGGTCCAGGCTTTCTAGATATGCTTCCGTCGGGCGGCACGATTTGACGACCGCATTGGGCCAGGGCGGTCTGCGGTTGTCCAGAAACCTCCTTTGCACAAGACTTTCCGTCTGTCTCCGTTCAAGGAATTGTGTCATCCCAAGCGGCCGAGGGTGTCTGCAGAGTCATCACCGCCAGCGCTTTGGAGTGGATGGTAATATAGATACGCCAACCAGAATCAGTCACGCTGCTCGCCGAGACCTCGAAGGAGCTTTATTGCTCACGACATCTGACCATGAGATGTTGAAAGGCATGGTCTTCGGTCAAAATGTAAAGGACGAGAGTAGTAATTCTAGATCACGCGCAGACTAAGCAAAGTTGTTAGATATTTGATGAACTATCGGCCAAAAAAAGGTTACGTTGGATTAGTGTTTGTGTCATCCTCGACACACAGCCAACAACCACTAGAGTCTCCCAATGGGAAAAGTTTCCCGATGAGAAAAAGAAAGCAAAACAATGGGGCTTGGCCGGGGATTGAACCCGGGACCTCTCGCAAGATGAGCTATAGGGTTTACCCTAAGCGAGAATCATACCACTAGACCACCAAGCCGATCAGGTGATTGGTCCAGGGCTTCAAACTTATAGCTTATATTCGGTTAGCAGTTGTTCCTTTCGTGGCAAGAATGAGTTCCAATATCATGAGCAGATGGAACGACAACTTCGGGACACCTCATTCCCTCCTCCTCACAGGAGAATTTACGAATATCATACTAGCATTATTACTAAGAAGCATAGGTTGATTCTAGACTATCTATATCTCAACCTCAACACCTTATTATAGAGTCTTCCTCTATAGTCTTTCTTTAGTCTATATTCTCTCTTTCTCATTGATTTCTATGTACACTCTCACGACGGTATTTACCCCTACCCTACCTTCCTCACACCACCACACCACTCCAACTCCTTCCCCTTTACTCCCTGCTCCCACCCCTCCCTCTTCAACGCCCACTTAACCGCCCCCATCACATCATCCACCACCTCCCTCGGCTTAAACACCCCCTCCAACTTCCCGCCCCTCTCCGCACTCCATACCCCCGTCTTGACCAACACCGACACCCACTCCGTCCCCTCCTCACTGACATACCCATTCGCCCCGGCAATATCACTCTCCGGATTATCCCCCACCATATACACCCTCTTCAACGCCCCAAGCTCACTCTCACCACCACCACCACCCCCCTCACCCCCAGCAGCAGCAGCAGCAGCAGCACTACCAGACAAAACACGATGCACAGCCCTGCGATGCCCCCCAGAACCCGCTCCGCAAACCGATAGGTCCGCCCGTACGGCTTGCCAATGCACATCCGCCTCAGCTCCGCGCCGCCCGTGATTCGCCGCCACAGCCCCGCCACGGCCGCCTGGAAGGCGCCCTGCCCCAGCCGCGGCAGGTGGTACCCCGCGCTCCAGAGCAGGTCCGCGTTGCTGAAGTAGAGCGCGGGTTGCGCGTCGTTTTGCCAGCCCCCCTTTTCCTTGCCTTCCTTGGGGTTGTTGGTGGTGGTGGTGGTGGGTTGGGGTCGGGGTTGGGGTCGGGGTTGGTGTAGTTGAGCGGGGAGTACGTGCCGAGGTAGCCCGCGTGGGAGAGCAGGAGGTCGGTGATGATTTGCAGGTCGAGGGCCCAGTCGCGCGGGTCGTTGAGGACGAAGATGGCGTCGATTTTAAGGTGGGACCCGAGGGTGGCGGGGTTGATGATGGGACCGGGTTGGGAGTAGAGGGGTTTGGGGAGGGGTTGGGAAGGGGTGGTGTAGGAGGTCGCGGATTGGAAGGGGAAGATGGTCGGGTCCGCGGCGTAGATGTCGGCGGGGTGATGACGTTTTGGAAGCCGTACCTACGAGGTGGTTAGTCCGGGGGCTGTCTAGGAGGGAATGGAGGGTGGATGGGTGGCTTACTCCCTGAAGATGGCGCGACACTCCTCGTAGTCGGATCCCGTCACTAGGACAGTCTTGTCCCGCAAGCTGTCCGGCCCCTCGAGCAGCTCCTGGAAGGGCGTGTGGGACTGGACGAAGTTGTCGGTCGATAGTTGCACACCGAGCCTTGCTTCAAGATCCTTGACGCGCTCCGTTTCGTGCTTGCCGCCGCCGTTGGTGAGCAGGATGAAAGGGATGTTGTAGTCGTTCAGGAACTTGAGGATCTTGGTAGCGCCGGGGATCGGCTTGGCGACGTGAAGTAGGACGCCGTCGATGCTGCCCGTGTTAGCCACTTATTCCTTCGGTCCTCCCAGGCCTCCTCCACAGCTAGTAGATGAGGGGACTTACTCAAAAGCAAACGCAAAAGAAGGCGGCTCCCGCCCCGACCCCCCGACTTTAACATCGTGCTTAAAACCCCTCGTCCACGCGGCCTCTCGCCGTCTCCTTCCTAGTTCAGCGGGGCCCGAACCCGCCTCGCGCCCGCAACAAAGCTGGATGAGAATCTCAGTCCGCCTGTTAGACAAGGAGAGGGTATGATCCCAACCCGTGGTGGCAGTGAAATTGCCAACCCTCGTAGGGAGGCCCTGGTCGATGGTTAGCAAGAGAGGTCGGCATGGGGTTGTCCCAGGTAGCTTCTGGATGTAGTGATCGATAAAAGCCCGAGAGGGTGATTCGGACTATGGGAAATGATGGAAGCCTTATGAGATGCATACCTAGAGATAGGAGCCGCAACACTCGCCATTTCTCACGCCGTCTCCTTCCGTCTTCCTTCCCTGAGCCTGAGGTTGTAAGGATCTCGATGACCCTCAACGGATCTAGAGAACACGCTTGGTATTGGCGCAACTATGGCGTCTCTCGAATCTATTTCACCGGAGGATTCCTTGAGTAAGAAAATTACTTGAACCGATTCTCAGATGTTTAGATAAAGTTGCTGCCGTCGTTGCTGCCCACCCATTCGGCAAAAGTGATTGACGATGTTACAGTGGAGTGAATACAGGGCCCCAACGTGGCCGGGTGACCTACCCCACCTCGTTTTCAGAGGGGGAGGGGTCACCAGACGAACACGAACAGGGGACGACACTGCAAGGGAGGAAACATGTGAATCGTCATCGATGCATGGGTTGCCCGGTTGCAGAGTCATGAACAACTGTGTATTACGCAGATTGAAAAATGCGACTCATCATTTGCAGTCTCTCATCGCTGGACTTATTGACTCCCCATCACGCTTACTTCTAAGAATCTGGAAGCATGAAAGCAAAGCCCGAGTCTCGGACAC
>JAYWVB010000103.1:0-57470 GCA_039881045.1 Chaetomium olivaceum | reverse complement strand
GGCAAGTTTGGGAACACTCTATATTCGCATGGATCCTTGTCGACACTCTATTTCAGGTCTTCACGAGCGGTTGGCTTTTTCATGCCGATATCATATCCAGTGACCCCCTGTGTGACTTGAAAACCGGAGGCTAAATAGCAGGCCATTTACACAGTAGAGCGGAGCAGTGATATATCCCTACAATTGATAGCTGCTGTTCATTCAACCTTGCACGGCAACCTTGCACGGCATGAAGTCGTTTCCTCCCCCAGGGCCCAGGCCCTCCCCTCGACCTCGACCAATCAGACGGCGAGCGCACCGATCTTATCAATCGCCGTTTTCGGGCTCCCCTCCCCCACCATCTTGCCCCCACTATCCCCCACCAGAAGAGTTCGGCAGTGGGCCAGACCAAATGGCTGAATTTATAAACATATCGCGCCTTCTGTACCTGGAGGTTCGGCGAGCTCGGAATTCATTCGGTCCACCTAACCCTTGTTGAGGAGGCTTTCAAGGTCGTTACCGGTATCAATGCGCAACCATGACTCTCTAATTCAGCATTAGCCGACTCTTGGGCCGTCTCATCTCTACGCTTTGTTAAGTCTGATCAAGGATTAAATACATAGAACAGTCATCCTTAACACACTCAACCACCAGCCAGCCCAGAAGAAGAGGAGACCTCTAAATAAAGAAAAAAAAAATGGTCGCCGACCCCGACCCCCTCGCGGGCCTGCCCCTAGAGGTGCGCACCACGCTCGCCATCCACACCTCGCCGGACAGCACGCCCTTCCGCGCCCGCACCGCCTACACGCACCGCACGTGGGCGCGCACCTTCAGCTCCCTGCCCGAGCTGTACATCCAGCCGCACACCCTGCAGGAGATCGAGCACGCGGTATCGCTCGCCCGCCAATGCCGCCGCCGCCTGACCACCGTCGGGTCGGGTCACTCGCCCTCCGACATGACCTGCACCTCCTCCTGGATGCTCAACCTCGACCGCTTCGCGCGTGTGCTGGACGTCGACCGGGACACGGGCCTGTGCACCGTTGAGGCGGGCATCCGCCTGCGCGACCTGAGCGCCGCGCTGGACGCGCAGGGGCTGGCGCTGCCGAACCTGGGCAGCATCGACGAGCAGAGCATCGCCGGTGCGATCGCCACGGGCACGCATGGGAGTAGTCTGCGCCATGGGCTGGTCAGTGAGTGTGTGGTGGCGCTGAAGATCACGCTGGCGGATGGCAGGACCCGGGATTGCTCGGCGGATGAGCGGCCCGAGCTGTTTCGGGCGGCGCTGCTGTCGGTGGGTGCGCTGGGCGTGGTGACTGAGGTGACGCTGCGGGCCGTGCCGGCGTTCTCGCTGGCGTGGAGCCAGACGATTGATGCCGATGCGCGGCTGTTTGAGGGGTGGGATGGCGTGCTGTGGAAGCAGGCCGAGTTTGTGCGCGTGTGGTGGTTCCCCTACATGCGCCGCGCCGTGGTGTGGAAGGCGGACCGCGTGGAGAAGGCCGAGATCGAAGCCGGCACGGTGCGCCACAGCCAGCCGCCCACCAGCTTCCAGGACAGCCGGCTGGGGTATATCGTGTACCAGAACCTGCTAGCCCTAGCACGCTGGTTCCCGCGGGTAACCCCCTGGATCGAGTGGTTCGTCTTCGGGCTCAACTACGGCTTCCGCAACGGCGAGAGCACCCGCGTGAGCGGCTGCCAGAAGAGCTACCAAGCCTTCCTGCTCAACTGCCTCTACAGCCAGTTCGTCAACGAATGGGCCATCCCCCTGCACAAGGGGCCCGAAGCCCTGCAGCGTCTCGGCGCCTGGCTCAACCGGCTGCAGCCCGGCGACCCGGGCTACGTGGAGCACCGCATCCCCTTCAGCGCCGACAACCTGTGGGTACACAGCCCCGTCGAAGTCCGGGTGAGCGACACCACCGTGCACACGGACGCCACCGGCACGCGCGGCAACCGCCCTTACCTGGACATCACCCCCGACGACGGCCCAGCCTTATACCTCAACGCGACCATGTACCGCCCCTACTACCGCGACCCGACCCACGAGGCCACCGAGCGCTACTACCAAGCCTTTGAGTGGCTGATGCGCGACCTGGGCGGCAAGCCGCACTGGGCCAAGACCTTCTCGGTGTCGCCGAGCGAGTTTGCGACGTGGTACGGTGCCGACTGGCGCAAGTTCTGTGGCGTGCGCGACCGGGCGGATCCCGAGGGCATGTTTGTCGGGCCGTGGCATCGGCGCTATCTTCTTGGTGAGGACGAGAGCGACTCGTCGGAGGAGGAGAGTGATGACGGTGCCGATGAGAAGGGGTTGCGGAGGCTTCCGCTGGAGGAGGTTGGGTTTGTGCACGAAAAGGCTGAGGGGGGCGGCTTCCGTGTCTTTGGGAGGCAGAACCCGGTCGTGCCGGCGTAGAGGCTAGGCAAGATTCTGGGGCCCGCGAGGAACCTGTTGAGGCAGGGGATCTTGGGGAGTTGGGAGGTGGGGCGTCCGGACGGCGGATGTCTTGGTTCTGATCGGTTTGGTTTGGTTTTGCTGTCGTAGAGCATTAGCAAAAAGCATGTAGTCCCATAGAGTTCTGTTAATTTAGCTGTATGGATGCCGTATCCTTCGTCTGCTGCTGATCAAACTAATACAGCAGGTTCTGAGTGTGTGTATTCCGCAACTGAGAAAGATGTGTGTATTTGTCTCTGTAGTTCTAGCGCTATGCAAAACGAACAACAACGTATCCAAATCTTCCACCATGCTCATATCCAAATCTCTCTCATGCATCTAACTTCAACATCTCCAGCATCCTGTCAATCTTCTCCAGCAAGATCTGATAATTCACCGCATCTGATGCAAACTCATCCTCAACAACCTTCCCATTCAACGTCTTCACGCCCCCGCCATCAGCGTATTCACCGCCCCCTTGCCCATCGCCCGCCTTCACATCCCCCGCCTCATCAACAACCACCGCTCCATCCTTCCCACCCTCACCATCCCCATACCCCGCCCCACCATCCTCCTCCGAATCGGAACCATCATCCAGCATCTCCTCCAGCCCATCGCCCTCAAACCGAAATCGGAAGCGCTCCGAGAGATAGTAGCGGATATCGTCCAGCAGCTCGATGGTGTCGGTCTCCTGGCGAGCCTGGATGCGGTCAGCGCTCTCGCGGATCAGGTCGGCAAACTCGGCCTCGTCGATGTAGTCCTCCAGACGGCCGGCCAGGTACCGGGCGGCAAACTCCTCCAGGCGCTGGACCTTGAGGTCCCAGGCGGCGCGGATCACGTCGTAGACGTTGATCGGTTCGATTTCTACAGCCGGTCCTTTTTCTTCGTCGGCTGAGAGAAGGGGCCGGTCGTTGGGGGTGGGCATGTCTGGGTGGCTGTTGTGTGTGCGGTCGACGAGAGCGTTGCTATTGCCGCTGCCGAGGGTGGAGATGGTGACGGCGGCTTTGGTTTTGAGTTTTTCGAGGAGGAGCATGTCGGCGGCGTAGAGGAGGTCGAGTGCGTGTTCGAGCGGGCAGTCGGCTTTCTCTGTGTAAAGGAAGCGGAGGATGATTTCGAGGACGGCGGGGGTGCAGTCGACTTTGATAACGTGGAGGTGGTCCGAGTCGTGAGCTTCGAGGAAGTCGGAGGAGAACATGGTTTCGAAGTAAGGGCTGCGGATCAGGAAAGGTTTGTGTACCGGGTAGAGCACCGAACGGCCGGATGGTTTCGGTGAGGTGCCATTTTTCGGGGTGGTTGTCTCTGCCGGGCCGATCGGGATGGCGGTTCCGTCGTAGGCAGTCTCGAACTTGTTCTCGTCTTCGCCTTCTGGTTGATTGTCCGCCCTCAGGAGGCAGTCGGCAAATATTGCATTGTGGTGAGGCCACTTGACGTCACCAGCTCGGCGGGTGTCGACTTCTACCTTGTACTTCAGCACCGTATCGTTGAAAAGGCCATGTACTTGGCCCTGAGCGCGCTGGACTTCATCCTGCTGACGTTGCCTCGCCAACCGACGGTCATTGATAGACAACACGGACTCCCATAGCTTGTCAACCTCGAGCTGCTTACACAGCTTATCGATACCCTTGAAGACTTCCTCCTCGGTAACGGCGCTATCTGGACCGACAAAGTCACGGGGTAGATCGCCGAGGTACAGATACCGGAGAACGACCCTGAAGGCCTCGACAGGGATGGCTTGAGGCAACTTCCACGTGTCTGTCTCTGGGGCGTCGGCAAATTTTCGCATGAAGTAGGGCGACCTAGCAGAAAGGATGAACTTGTGGAGGCGGAAGTCCTCTACCGGGGCGGAGAGGATGATGTCGGATGTTGTGGGGCTGTCTCGGACTAGCAATGACGTTACGTGAGAGGACCATGGCTGCAAGGGGTCTGCCGACTTGGAGTAGTCGTAAGACAGGAGGAGGTTTCTGATTTTGTTGTTGAGCGCGTTGTACACGGCTCGTTCCCGCTCGAAAGAGTCAGGGTCGGCCAAAGCCCCTGAAGCTTGTCAGTGCCGAGTTCCAATGAAGACAGAACTGAACGTACCTGATTCTAGGAGTAACTGGACCAACTCAAAGTGACCGCATAAACTCGCCTATTCACAGTCAACAAAACTGAACTGCTTTAATGTGAGGAACTGAGGAACTGAGGACTGGTGAGTGAGGGAAGAGTGGCTACTCACGACAACGAGCGGGGTATAATCATAATTGTCCTTGGCGTTGATGTTGACGCCAGCTGAGATAAGTTCCTGGCAACTCTTCAAATCACCTCTCCGGCATGCCTCCAAGAAATCCAGAAATTCCGGGGACGTGTCTAGGGGGTGTTCGTTGCGGATGACCCCGGTGCGGATGAGCTTATTGTCATCCTTGAGTTTGGCTTCCAATTCAAACTTGCGGATTGCCATGGTATATTGCCTTTCTTGGGTGGGGGGAGCAGAAAACGAAAACTGAAAGAATAAAAAAATATGATGCAATAACTGGAAAAATAAATTAAAACTTGAAAGATTCAGTTCGAACCGTTGGCAACAACACTTACAAAATTCAGAAGGGGCAAAGGTCTCTTGGTGGCGTTCCCGATATTCTCACAGTCCATCACACAGTGCATCTCCGGTTCGGATGTCGCACCTGGCAGTGTCTTGCCAGCCGGAGCCATCTGGGTGGCGCGAACAATCTTCAGCGACGGCACTTGGTAAAGTGCTTGGCGTGCACTGACCAACGGCAGTTCAGGTCGAGCCGAGTCCTTGGGTCTCAGGGGGGTCTCTCGGGCCGAGACCAAGCCAATGACACCCGCTCATCGGTTTTCCCCAAAAAGCAACAACGCAGAATCAAGCTGTTTCCTGAGTAGGGCAAGTGTATCTTGTCAGGTGAAACATCAGGCTTCCCAAGTCCAAGTTGTCGAAGAATCTGCCCGCCTTGTGAGCCCACTGCCGTCCACTCCCCAAACTCCCTATGCCTCCCTGTGCCTCTCTCTCGCCCACTTTCGCCTACTTTCGCCTACTGTCGCCTACTTTTTAGCGAAACTTCGAATTCCATGTCTCCACCGACGACTGATGTACGGGCTATTGCAGCCGCGGCTTTGGATCTGTCGTCGGCTGCCCAAGGCCATCATGCTAGCATTATAACCCCCCCTTCGTTTGTCCTGCCGCCGCTGGAGTCGCGGTCGACCCCGGCACCGACCAGCAACAACAGGCTCCCACGGCTGCCACCATTAAACTCAGTCTTCTTCCCGTGGTCACCAATCCAGGCCCAGCAACATCAGCCTTACCTACTACAACAGTCGGCTGTTTCAACGGGCGCGCGCATACCGCCACCAGGGTATCCCGAACCGGCGTTGCATCCCCACCTCTTGCTGCACCCACCCGTACCCACACCAGCACCGGCACCGCTGCCACGTTCTCGACATTGGCCCAGTGAGCCGGCTCAGCATTCTCATCATGCTCCAAGTGTGAATAAGCAGCATGCCGAGACAGTATGTGACCGTATTTACAAGTAAGCAAGCAGCATGGCTAACTCTTCCTCTAGCACTTTGAGAATGAGGGGCTTGGGCAACACCCCCAGACGGGGCCGCGGGGCGAAGGGCGCGATGAGGAAAGAGGAGCGCAGCCGACGCTGCCACCGCGCAAACTAGTAGAGCGTTTCAGGGCCTCTCTCGAGGAGCAACTGGAACTCGATTATCGCTGCCTCGACCAGAAAGCTCGACAGCTAAAGCAGGCCGAGTTGGCAGAGCTGGAGCGAGAGAATAAGACCTTCAAGCTTCAGAAGAAGGCGGCGGAACAGATCGCAGACGAGAAACAGCGGGCGTACCAACTAGACCGGGTCAATCGCAACCATGTCAAGAGAGTCGTTAACATCCGCAAGAGGCATAGGCGGTATCCTCGGGCACAGGAGGTTTGGCAGATTTCCAAGAGGTGATACATACTTTACCCAATGATTGATGCAAATACTATCAATGGGGGTATTGATTGTTTAATTTCTGATGCCTGATGCCTGTGATAGTTTGAAGATTGTTGTCCAAATGCGAAAGTGGAGAGTCGGAAACTGGATGAACTGCATGTGTGTGTGGTGTTGTGGCTGAATTGTCAAAAACCGTCCAAACCGTCAAAAAATCAAGGGTCTGCCGATTCTGGACGAATCAAAGGAGCATTAGGGTTGGGGTTACACTCAGGGTCCCGCTCCATCCCGAGTCGCTTCCCGATTGAGCAAATACCCCTGCTTTTTGGATTCGTTGTTCGTCCCAATCCGGACGGTTGCCTAGGCAGCGACGGGTTTGTTGACTGGGGATGCCAGGATTCTTCCGAAAGGGCAGGAACGGTGCAACCAACTGAAGACTTCTTCAACCAATTTCAATTTAAAGATTTGCTCCTTTCCTTTAACTACCAACTGCACTTTCTTTTCAACCAGCAGCCTCGCCGGAGAGATACTAACCTAGCAGCAACACCGTTTGCCTATTCATCAGCGTTTGCTTATGGAGTGCGCTATTTGAAATTGAACGCCAATTCCCTACTACACTTCGAGGTTGCCCACCATGTCGGAAAGCGACAAGTACGAGGTGTTGGAAAAGATCGGTATGCATTTCCCTTCTCAAGGTGTCCTGCTGTGTGGGCGTCACGAAGACTGACAAGACACTCATCAGGTCATGGCTCGTTTGGCGTCATCCGAAAAGTCCGTCGCAGGGTCGACGGCATGGTCCTCTGCCGGAAAGAGATCAGCTACCTCAAGATGTCTCAGAAGGAGCGCGAGCAACTCCACGCCGAATTCCAAATTCTCTCGACCCTCCGCCACCCAAACATCGTCGGCTACTACCACCGCGAACACCTCAAGGCCAGCCAGGACCTGCATCTCTACATGGAATACTGTGGCAACGGGGACCTGGGGCGGGTTATCCGGAACCTGTCAGACAAGAACCAATATGCGGAGGAGTCTTTTGTGTGGAGCATCTTCTCTCAACTCGTAACGGCGCTGTACCGCTGCCATTATGGTGTCGACCCCCCCGTGGTGGGTAAGGCTGTGCTGGGGCTAGGGTCAACCGCGAGGCCGAAGCCGCCATCAGGGGGGATGACTATCTTGCACCGTGACCTCAAGCCGGAGAACGGTACGTACCTGGTACAATTGGTCGTTTATTTGAACGTGGGAGCTGACCGTCACAGTGTTCCTCGGCGAGGACAACTCGGTGAAGCTGGGCGACTTCGGCCTCTCCAAGGTGATGCAATCCCATGATTTTGCGTCGACGTACGTAGGCACGCCTTTCTACATGTCACCGGAGATCTGCGCCGCCGAGAAGTACACACTCAAATCCGACATCTGGTCATTGGGCTGCATCATGTACGAGCTCTGCACACGAGAGCCGCCGTTCAACGCCAAAACCCATTTCCAGCTCGTCCAGAAGATTAAAGAGGGCAAGATTGCCCCCCTGCCAGCCATCTACTCGCAAGAGCTCTTTGCCATTATCAAGGACTGCTTGCGGGTGAACCCAGACAGGAGACCGGATACCGCGATGCTGCTGAACCTGCCGGTGGTGCGATTGATGCGCAAGGAGAAGGAAATAAGCGAGTTCAGCAAGTCTCTGAAGGCCAAGGAAGAGTCGCTTAACAGGCGCATCCGGGAGCTGGAGCAGAAGATCACGACGCTCGACCAAGACAAGGCTTCGATGCGCCACGAGATCGACTCGTCCCTTCGGAGGGAATGGGAGGTCAAGGCCCGGCTGGAGATCGACCGCTTGGTCGGACAAGAGATTGAGCAGCTGCAGAGAAAGTTTGACCACGAGGTTCAGCTACGTGTAGAAATGGAGCTGCAGAACAGGAAGGATGAGGACGCCCGACATGACCTGGGATCCTCCATCTCCAAGTCCGACTATCCGCATTCGTCAATAGGGAGCAACGAGGGCGAGCTTTCCTCGACAACGGACATGTCAGAGCTCTCTGTAGAGTCGCCCGATACGTCGATGCACCCGCTCAAGAAGAGCGCCCGGACACCGTTCGCCCGGGCTCAGACGATGTTTGCCATGGCACCCGCCGGTACGCCCATGGATATCGAGATGAACTCGCCGTCCCCTATTACCATTGCCTCCCTGTCGCTCTCTCCCCGCCGTAACGTCGGCACCAAGGCGCCGATGCTCAACCCAGGCAACATCTTTACTGCCAACCAGATGGCAAATGAAGCGCGGTGGGAACCTTCGCAAGACTCCGACTCGGAGTTTGAAGACGACATCCAAGTTCCGTCGCCGACGCGCATGATCAAGTCGAGCAAGAACCCCTTTACATCTAAGGGCCGCCCGCAACTGCACGCCCAGAAGTCGATGCCCACGCACCGTCTGCAATCTAAGCAATCGCAGGCGACGCTCCAGGCCAAGACCATTCCCGTCGCAGCCTCGACGCCCGATTTGCAAACCGCCGTTAGAAGCACGGGAAGCAACGGCGCGCTGCACGACCGTAGCAACAGCCCGAGCCGCCGTCTCAGCAAGATCCCGTCGGCCGCCAACCTGAAAACAAACAGCAGTGGCAGCAGCAACAGCGACGGCAGCGGCCCCTCGGGGCCCCTCAGCCGCAAACCCTCTAGGGGCAGCAACCTCAACAACAAGGACGGGAGCGAACAAGGACAACAAGCGTCCGGGACCAACCAGCCCCCCGTCCTCAACAAACTGCCCACCGCCGCGGGCAAGAACAACATCCGCGGCCGCACACTCGTCGAGCTACAGCAGGCGCGCGCCGGCGGGAGACCCATGAGCGCCGTGTTTGCCAGCGAACACACTGTTAGCCCCATACGTGCGTTTAGGGAACACGCGGCGGCCGCAAACCGCGGCGCGACCTTCTCGGACTCCCCGGCCGTCTGGGACCCGGAGCGCGACGACATGCCGAGCCCGTTCTTGGTGCGGCGGAAACCGATTGTGGGGTTTGGGGGTCTAGCGTTTGGGAAGGGCGAGGGGGGAGTGCTTAACGCGCTTCTTTTGCCTACCTCCCTTTATTGTTTACCTGGTATACGTGCTTAAGGGGGCGCACTACGGGTGTGTGTCGGGAAGGATAGGATGGATAGAGAACGAGGGGGTGTGTGTTGTGTTAGAGGGGGAAGGAGTCAGGTGAAGATACCCATTGCTTTGTTTTTGGGGCCGCTCGTTTATTTCTTTGGGTTTTTATTTTCCCTTTGTCGGGGGACAAGGCAGCGGAAGACCGCCTGTCGGCCGAAGCGCTGGCGGTTAGCGGAACCGTGGTTGGTTTGGGGGAAGGAAACACGGGGTGACGACGCCCTTCATGGCCATGACTACGACTTGGGTTGTAACGGTGTTCGGGGCGGGTGGAGATCCCATCATTCTCATCATCAGTATCACCGCTTTTGGGCTGGGGGGATATCCCTCAGCTTACACACTTTCATTTGTCGTACGAAAGACGGATGGGCAGACGGGGGGCATTTGGACACGAGGCGTTTCTGGGTGACGGTCTGGATGGAATTTGGGCTTGTTTGTTTTGTTTTGTTTAGTAGTGTCTGTCTATGAGCTAGGAGTTTGTTTTGGTCTCCTACGCTTTGCGTACCTACCTAGTTAATTTAGGTTAACGATACACCTCGCCCCGCAGCCCCCCCTTCTTCTGCCGTTGTTGTTGCTGTTGTTGGTTTTTCTTCTTCGATGGGATCTGTCGATCGCCCCCCGTTCTTGGGCATTTCACTAGGAAAGGGGGGAGGGGGAAATGGTGTGAGGGGATATGTCCTGAACTAAAAAAAAAGCATGTCGGAGCTGCGGCTGTATCACTGTCACAGTATCACACCTGCCGCCGTTTTGGCTTTTGGCGCCTCTAGACGCCCCCTCCCCTTCCCCCTCCCCCGGCCGAACGGCATTGGCTCCCTGGCTTCGGGGATCGGCTTGTGGAGGTGGGACAGATGGTTGCTGGGGTCGAAGTTGCTTTTTTCTTCTTCTTTTGTACATGACTCGGGGGAGGGGAAGGGATAGGGGCTGGGGGATGCAGGATGGGAGATGGGGGGGATGAATGTCACTATCCCTTTACAAGTACGCGTACTTTGGTACACAGTATCATGCAGTTGTTCTGGATACCCATGCCATCTCTGGTTAGTTATTTCTGCAGTCCTGGGCTGGGTTGGGGCTGGGAATTCGGCACATCGTTTTTGTGATCTTCTTGCCTGCATGCTGGGCGGAGAGCAGCATTTGCGTCTTTGCTTTTGGTGAACTGAGGTGGTACTGTACCAGCTTTTTTGTCACCCACGGAGGGGTATGGGTGGATGGATAGATGGATGGATCGATAGATGGGTTGGGGGTGTGAGGGGGGAACAGTTATGCTCTGGATATCTTTACACTTCTTCTACACGGTTCATGCATAGGGCAGTGGTGTTGGGGGGTTGGACGGAGCGCGTGTGTATCTATGTGTATATACATACGTAGTGTGCCTGTGGGTTGCTGTGCGGCTGGGTTGTAGCACGCGGAGAGCGAGGACGGGCACCCACAGGGCAAGCACTGCGTGCTGTGATGCTGTGCTTCGGTTGAACCTCGCCTGCTCGGCTTGACTCTACCGTTCACAGGATAGCGGCCACTATTCCGCCTGGCCTGGCCTGTCATATCTGACTAAGTTGGGGGCGGGACACGGCGCTACTGCCGTGCTACACATCACTCACATCCTTCTGCTCCCAGCAGGTAGGTCACTTGTCAGAAAACCGGCGGCTTGCCTCAACCCGGGCCACGGGAACCTCACAGTCGTGTGGTGGTGTGCACCCAGCAATGCCTCCCGGATCTACCGCTCTGGGAGAGGTGCATAGGGCGTGGTGTGTCCGTGGCGCCGCGGGGTAGGAAGCGAAGAAGCCAAGCTGGCAAGCGAAGGGGGGGAGGTTGGACAACAAGGAGGGCACAAACAACACTTCGACAACGGGCTTGTGAAAGTGTTCTGGCCAGTAGCCGTCGTGCACTCTCAGCCACACGCACTTCATGATTGCATCGTTGGAGAGGAATGTCTCTGCTGCGATCCTCGGCCACACCCAGTTCTCTGCTGTACACTATACTAGTGTGGTGAAGCCAGCCCTCGGCCCTGTGGCGATCTGCCGCCCCCTTCCGCTCCCCCGCTTCCGTGGTATCCATCTCGGGCTTAGGGAAGCTGAACGGGTACCCACGCCAGACGGCGACCACCCTCCCTATCTTGGTCTGGCGATGGGCCGGCCCCACAGTGAGTGTACGCAGTCGACACCATGCGCAGTGCAAACGATTGCTATCCGAGCACTCAAGGACAGACATGGCCCAACAAGCTTCGATAGACGGTAGCTAACGTTATGTGATGGCTGAATGTCGGAAGGCGGGTCCCGGAGAGAACGCCGGTGGGTGGGAAGACCTTCCGAGTGCTGCCACGACACGCCACCCAGAATATGAGACGGAAAGAAACAAGGTTCCGAGGGCAAGCTGCAGGAGGCCCTGTTCCATCCTGCAGTAGGCGGAACTTTCAGCAAGCCACAGAGACGCCAGACGGGAGGCTAGATCAGATTTTCTCCGAGCTGCTTTTGTCCAACATTTCCGCATTACCGCAGCATGAGTGAGTAAGAGAGATGGGAATCGACGATCGCTGCCGTCCTGTGATCGACCCGGTCCGTTGCTGCATGCAGTCAGCCTTGGAATATATTGTGCGGCACCAACAGGGTTCAAGCCGTTGGGGGTTCCATTTTGTGAGACTCATCGAGTCCGAGCTCTGGTCCTGCAGTTTCTGCTTTCTCCCAAAGGGCACGTCTTGACGCGCGGGGGGTTGCAGCCGGTTTGCTGGTCATTGGCGGGCCGCTTGCTTTGTCGAGGAAAGGCCGCCCCGAAAGTCAAGGGTTGTGCGACGTGTGGCTTGAAGAGCTCCGGCGGTTTGTGGCCCATGCTTCGTCCCTAGTAGCGCGGGAACCCCCCGGCGGTCCGCCCTGCAGTCGTCGGACGATTGTGTAGTTATAGTATACTTTCTTTTGGCGCTAGGCATGATGCCATGGGCCAGAAGCAGGCCAGCTATCGTCGCCGGGCGAGATAATTAAGTTGCCAACGCTCAACGAAATACCCCTAGTGGTACTCAAGAACCAGCCTGGTTTGATCGATTCCCTTGTTTGCAAGCTATTCTGTCTTGCGGTTCGGAAGCCTGGGGTTAACACCACCGAGAGTCGAAACATCTGGGAGCCGTTAGGAGGTTGGTGAACAGGGGGCATGCTTTGGGACTCGCTTACCGGCGCGGCCCAGGGGGCCCAAAATAAGGTGAGACATTTCTCGCAACGGTCGAGAAACGGCGAGGATATTGTCCAATAAAAACGAAGGAATGGAAAAAAGCAAGGACTGGGGCTTATGGCCGTTCCAGGAGCCTCACGGGTCACAACATCGACAGAGACAGCATCAGTTGAAGGCACCGGAAGCTGCTCATGGGCAAACCATTGTCTCTTGGCTTGTTTGTGCAATCGGATACCACTTTGTGGCTCTATAAGTCAGTGTGGGAACTCGATTGTGCTGTTACATAGGAAGGAAACAAGCTCAACGTCACCCCGAGGGACAGGGGGCGGCGATAAACGCGCGGATCGAGTGCCGGGGCATGGGGTCATGAAGTCTGGAATAATTCTTGGAAACTCAATATGATGCAGGGTAAGCTCCGACGAGTTCGCGTTTGATTCAACTCCCGACGCCGGTTTGTACGCCTCTCCGGGGAGCTCCCGAAGCTCCCCGTTTATCGACCTGCCATTCTGGGTGATTGCGAGAGGGACATTTTGCATCGCAGCACCAGGTGCTTGCTCTGACGGCCTCTTTTTCGAGCGTGGGATACTCGTGGAGAAAGAAGAAAGTGGTTCCGAGGAGCGTGTTTGCAAGTCCGGAGTGTGGTGATTGGGCTGGGTCGGGGATTGCAGCCCTCTGGTCCCAAGGAAGCCCTCTGAGGCACTCAACCGCTCGGCAATCCGATTCGACAACGGCAACATGGAACTGTGCCCAGGAATCCTACCAGGCTTTGCCCATGAGGAAATGATTGCCGAGTTGACGTGGGCCGTGGCTGGCGGTGTTGGGTCCTTCAGATGATGCCCTTGCCCAACACGGCGATCGACATCGTCAGAATGCAACCTTGAGTTGTCACCTCAGCGTGGGATGATCATCCCGAGCCGTGTGAAGCTCTTGATGAGATGAGTTCGGGGACTGTGAGGGTTGAGGCAGGGCTGGATCAGTACCGGGCTCAGGTGCCGCCGACACCGCCCTTTCCACCCTTGCTCAACACCAACTCACTAAGCTTCCTGTGGATCGAGGAGAGGATGTGCGGTCTCGCTTCTTCATCCAGAACGGAAACCTTATTGTTTGCCACAAGAGTCTCGACTCGTGACTTTGGATAAGCAGTGAACCCGAGCGCGATGCGAGTGAGTCAAGCTTTGCTCCTGATGGTGGTCCACCGGTCCGGTTTGAGATTCCCGCGGTACGTGTGCGGCGACCAACGGATTAGTTGCACTCTCTGCATATCCTGCCTTGATTATTGAACCAGCTGGTTCCGTCGATCTAAATGAATGGTCAAATGGGTTGCTGGGTGTGCAGCAGTAGGCGCCGCAGGGTAGCAAGACAGGTGACAGCTGCGGGCACTGGCAGAACGCCCCAGGCAATCGGAAGATCATTGATCGCTCCCAATGGCCGATGACGGGCATCTTACTCGTTCATGATGCCCACGGCACACCTTTGGGGTTCTGCCACGACAAATGGGCAACAAGCCCATGCCTCCGCAGTGATAACTGTTCGAAAAACCGAGAACGAGACCTTTGCAGGATGTTTCCTGCCAGCGCATCATGTATAGCACTATTATGCTCGATACCAAAGGAGAGATGGGTATGCGGTGTTGCGAAGATCAACGTCTCTGACGGCCAGGCGTGTAAGTCTGCTTGAGAGCAGCAATAGTCCGTCGATGGTACGAAGTCGTGTTTCTATTGACAGCAACTGTTGCTCCGATCGCCGAGATCTTATGCGAGACAAGACGTTACTCTCCATCAGAGCCTGACAGGAACGACTCACGATCGGCGAGGCCCTGTCAAAGTTTGAATCGATATAGGCCAAGCACGGGATTCAGAACGGCGCCCTCTCGGAAACCTGCCGAAGAGACGGTGACATCCCTTCGTGCACTATGTAGATGGGCTCGCCCCGGCCATTGGCACTCGCCATTCACTGGCTAAGAACGATGCCCGTCCACCGTCAATGAACTGCTCCATCAATATGCACTTGATGCACCGTATCCTCGGGGTTCCATGTGATACTCGTACATACGTAGTATACATGTTACGTATATCAGAACACAAATCTCGGCTGCGTGGGGAAGACGCCACCGATGAGCTAGAAACAGTTGGCTCGCCGTGATAGGTTACCTTTCAGTCAGAATGGCAAGTGACTGCTTTGGCCAGCCCCAGAAGGAAGCTCGATGAGTCGGTGTTACACTGGGTAAGCCAGAGCTTTGGAACGGGGATCGATAATAACACCCTACCTGAGCTTCGGTGTTGGTAGCGGGCTCCGTCCCCTCGAATCGGGGATGCACACCCAACTTCTGATCTCCGGATGTGCTTGCCGAGCTGGTACCGAATAGGATAGTGCGCACTGTGTGGAAGATTATCCTACATACTCAGTCGACGCCGAAATGAACTCGGCACAGCCGCATTCTGATCTCTCTTGCAGGCACGAGCCCACGAGTTCATGGGAGAATGGGTGAACGGCTAGCTACTGGCACATCGTGGCAGCAGCTGAAGTGGGGCGGCGGTATCTGACACCGGGCTAGTATGAGGATATCGGCCTGCGTTTTGTTTCCACCACCGCCAACTGAGGGCGGTTGGAAGTCGAGCGGCGCTTGACGACACGACGGGTTTGTCCAGTGCCCTGACGCTCTTGGGGGAACTTGACACATGCCCGAGATGGTGACAAGTTTCCTGTTTGATGAGAGATCTCCCCTGCGCTGATCGACGGATTCCACAAACTCTATTCCACCCCTTGGAGATCGCCTTTGGTTGTTGCATCGAGGGGGTGGGCCGGGAGCTCCCCCCTGGTTACCAGCTCGGACCGGACCAATTGGGGAGTTTTGCTACCAGTCTCGACGCGCTGTTGGCCGAAGCATGCCACCAAGGCCGGAACTGCGGTTACATCATCGCTCCGTCTCTCGCGAAATTGGAACTTTCGAGCCTTGTTCAACGGTACGAAGTATTCAGGGGGTCAATATGTGTGCGTATCAACAATCTTGCTCGTCTGCTCCCGCCCACGGTTAACCAGGAGACAACGGTGCAGGGGTTCCGATGTATTCGGTGATTTCTGCCGACTCGAACCGCAATTGGTTTTCGATGATTAATCCTGTTGAAGGCCCGGATGCGTGAGACGTTGATGTTGTCGACGACATCCGTGGTGTCTCAGCGCGTGGGGACACGGCAAGGTGAAGAAGGCGATGGAGGCGTCAATGCAGGTTCCATCGTGACGACGCTTGGGGTATCCGAAAAGGGAAGGTAGTTAGAGGTTGATGACATGACATGCGACCGCAGCGTGGCATATTTCCCGAGCCCAAAAGGTGAAAAACGGTCGCCGATCATGCGCTATTCCAGAAGGAGTACTGAAGCCTTTCCAGAACCGAAGCGAGCGGCGCTAAGCCGACGCCTCGTCGATCGCCCGTGAGGCGGGTAATGTCCGTTTGGGAAACCGGTATTGCTTGCAGGGGAGCGCGACAATCGAATGTGACGTTGGAGCCAGAGACGTGCAGGCGGGTGACCGCCCAGCCATCGTCGAGGGGAAAAGGCTGGGGTATAACATGCGTCATATGAACGGCAATCAAAGAGCGCCCGAAGTACAGCCGCTCTGTGCCGTCCACAACGTTGAAGCCGAGCCAGAGCGCCAGAGCCGCTGAATGAGTATGGCGGAAGATTAGTGAATGATCTGTCGACGGGGTGTCTCGATTGATTCCTGGTGGTCGGTGATCCCGCTCGCTCCACGGTCGTCTCGAAAATTCCGGAACATCCAAGGACCGTTCGGCGGTTTGTTGGCTCGTGGCTGGGACAGGGGACTGGAGCACCAAAAGAGCATGTCGTCGACGATCCGATGCGATGTGCGACTTGGCGGAGGTGGGCGAGCAAAAGAGAAGACGACGACCCAACACCACCACCCAGCCACCCGAGTGGCTTGAGCGACCGCTTGAAGACAAAAAGCAAAGCCACAAGCCACAACCCATAACGACTTATTAACTGCCTCTTCCGTACCAAGCTCCCCGCCCAAGCCAAGACAAGGTGCTGTGCCGCAAGTGCCGCAGAGTTGGCCGGTAACCAGGCCTGGAACTTCGCTGCTCAAGAGCCGAGAGTTCGGAGAAGCCGGTAACGGCAAGCGAGGGGGTGTAGCGGGCCTCTGACGAGACCGGGCGGGTACCAGGTCCGCACCGGGCGCGGGCCCAAATCCTGATCGCGGGGTTCCGGAGTCATTCAGATGCAAATTCAGACTGGCCGTGATCAACAAAGTTGAGACTAGACTGACACGGAGAGACCGACTGTCGGGTACACCAAAGCCGGCTCCCAGGCGTAACATGTAGGGAGGTTCTTCGACCCCATTTTGTTGCAGTTGGGGTAACCTACCTGGCTCGTCTGGGCCGGAATTCAGCGGAGTTCAAAGCCAATATTCCGTTTGTGCGTGGAAGTCACCAACGAGGCTCTTGCCAGAACACTCGGGATTAGGGTTCCAACCGGCAACTCAAACAGAAGGAGCAACTTAGCTAACATCCCAGTCACAACGAGGTTAGTAGTTTCTCAAGTTCACTGGTGCCTTCACCGGTGCCTAAATTTACCCGATGAGGGCTTCGTTGCCCTTGAGGTTGTGTTCAGTTGGCAGAGTCTTCTAAGGATGCATGCTCGAGCTGTAAAGCCCAACTACGAATAAGACTTTTTTTTACTCGATTTGCTTTTCTTTGCTCGGGTTCTCTTACTCGACTTCGTTTCTTTTGCTTGTCTGATTTCGTTTATTTACGATATTATTTCTCATTAAGGCTCGACACCTGGCCATCATCCATGGTTAGGTAGGAAGTACGAGCCTTGTTGGTTCCACAACTCCGGATGACATCAAGCAACGCAACCGGACTCGGTATTTCAGCGCGGACATGATCACCGCTTATGGTTGCATTTGATAGGTCTCCGTTTCGAAAAGTTGCTACGGCAAGATGGGATGAAGCAAATACGGCAAGCTTCTCTTGACGCAGGAGACTGCAATCGTCCGCATCTGGTATGTTGTCCCAAATCCTGCATGTCGGCCCATGTACAAGTGACGACGGATTGGTTTCGGTTTGCTGAGACTGCCTGCTCTCGGGAATTTCATCCCGTCCTTATGCCTTGGGACTTAGCTCTGGCCGGCTTGGAGCGAACCGCGCATGTGGCACGGATGTGGCACAAGAAACCCATTTGCTTGTCCTTCTTTCTCATTCCGGCCTCACCAAGAGCCCAAAGCGTACCAAGCGCATCAAGCGTACCGATCTCTTGAAATCTTTCCGTTAGCCCCTGCCGCACGTCAAACACAGGACCAGACAGGCTGCACTCTTTCCGGCTGGACCCCAGTCAACATTAAGACTCGCTACCAGTGATGATCAGGGACCCCTGAACCCCGTCGACAATCCCACTGGCCCCTGGAGCCTCACTCGATCGCAAAGTTAAGGTGATCTGTTGTGATGAGCCTTTGTTTCCGAGAACCCCCATGTGTTTCTCGAGAAACGGGTCTGGAGCACGGGGCCTCTCGCGCATGAGCTTGTCTCTGCTTCCCACGCAAGCCACGGCAGGTTTCTTTCGCCAATCGCCCGGCCGAGCCCTTTCCGTGGCTCGTGCCGGGAGAGTCAAGCCATCAGTAAACGCTGACTAACTAACCCGACTCCAGCCTATCCATAACAGCAAGATCGAAAGCCTCGTACACAGTGTACATAGGCGCGAGCGTTGGTGTTGACAGGACCGGTGAAGATCCCTCTCGGAAAGGACTCCGCAGGCGCAGAGCTACTAAGCGACGGTAACGGTACGTCGTATCCTAGCCATGCACGAAACGACTGCCAGCAACGGCGGGGGCCCACCAGCGTCCCCTCATCATCAGCACGCCAGCGATCTTTAAGCGGCCATCGATCGCCAACATCTGCCGTGGGCCACAGAAACGTTCGGTCTCTGGAGTGGAGGATTGTCACCTAAGGCGCAAGCCGGGGAAGTCACCAACTGGCCGGAACGTACACAGTAGACGAGAGTTCCAGAGATGAAGCACGCTGAGACCGCGCGTTCGCAGCTTGATGCATGCTGCTCGCCCAAGTAGTTAGTGCAAACCACCGCGATGGCGCAATGGCGCGCCGACTCTCAACCCCGTGCAGAACAACGTTCGATCTCCCACAAAGATGGGAGCGGGGGATGGACTGCACGGCTCAGCAGATCACCAGAGTTCTGGAAGACGATGTCCTCCCCGGGCGGCAGATGGCCCCGAGGCGCCCGTTTCGAGAGGGGAGTTTGAAGCCGTCATGATGAACGGCATAAGATCAACTCAGCCATCCGGTCACAGCACAAACCAATGCATGTCACCCCTGCTGGCCTTGCCGTCATCCAGCACAAGAGCTTGGAATCGATACTCGTCTCAAGTTTGTGCGTCCGTGTGTCTGGCTCAGGGGTCCCCACCCCCAAAACGCCCAAGCGGCCGTGACAGGCCGGCCAGGGCTGGAGGTACGTACCGATTCGCCCATCTCACCCCCCTCCGCAAAACCAAGCCTTGGGTCCGGCAGTAGCCCCTGTTTTGGGTAAGTGGCCCGTGTGGCTTCAAAAGAGCCCAGCAAACCGGCAGCCAGGAAATGCAGGAGAGTGTGTCACCCATTCGAGCTAGCGTGGGCAGCATGCAGCTCGCGCCACAGAAACGTGCGCACCGTCTCTGCTCCTGGGTCTCTTCAGCATTGTGGGCAGTGTGCCTCAAGTCGATGGTCTCTCTCTCACTCCAGAAAACCTGGGTCGCATAGGGCAACGTCCAGCTTTAACGTATCGGGTGGCCTTGGCTCAGCATGAGCCTCCGACGTTTGGACTCGGCAGATCAATGGCAATCATATCAGTCGGGACCCGTCCAGCGGCCCTCGGTCCACTCGCTGTGTGGTGTTGTGTGTCTGGTATCCGGCCGGCAGCGACAGGGTCTGGACATTGGGCACAGGCGCACCCGGAGTCGGAGCCATCATATTAGGAGTCGTTATAAGCTTGGACGTATGTACCAAGTACCGCCCGCGCTCGCACAAGACAGGGGTTCCTGGGGGGATGACGGATGGAGGGGCGGAGGGGTCTGTCTCCTCTGATCAACATCGGCCATGGGCCGTGGTCCTGGTCTGGCACAGCACCCCCAGGCCGCCGGTCAGACCCACACCCAATTTGTGACAACACTTGTGGCCGCCTTGGTCCTGGGGATCAACCTGTGGATTCATGTGGATTTCCACTTGATCATTCCACATATTCTCCAAGGATGTTCTTCGGGAGATCTGATGGTACAAAACGCCCCGGTTCTCCCACCCCCATCATCCAAAAGTCAAACAAGCTTCTCTCTCAACGCATATGCTTAGTACTTAATCCAGCGCCCATCACCCCCACAGCAACGTTCGACTTGGATATCAACGTCTCTTAGCCTTGACATACGACTCACTTGCATCGAGAAGCTGCAGCCACCAAAGGGCCGCCTACCACCTTGCACCAACCCAATATAACAACACCTTGCCGCCAGCTGGGCTTATCTCTTAGCAACAATGGCAAACACAATGGTCACAACACACTACGCGCACGCACCCCAGCATAGCCTTCAGTACGGCTACATGCCGCCACCTTCACCGCCAATGGACGAGGCGGCAAAATGCTCGCTCCCCTCCATCTCGAACCTTCTCGGGCTTGCAGACCAAGGATCACCGACCTCGGAAACCTCGCCCCAGTCTCAGCAGCAACAGCAGCAGCAATGTATGAGCAGTTCGTGGTGGGACGTGGGACAACTAGGTACTGACTCAACCCCAGCGCAAGTATCCAAGCCGGAGACGAGGCCCAACTCCTCGCATTACACCAACCCGGCAACCCTCCGGACAGGACTCCCGCCCAGCCCGCCCATGTCCTCGGATGCATCCTTTGAGGGGTTTAACTCGCCGTCGACTAGGTCGGTGAGCCAAGTGCCGAACGGGTCAAACTACTACTTCGAGGCAACACCGCCGCTTCAGATGGAGGCCGATGCGCGGCAGATGACGGCCACAGCTGCAGTCCCGCGAGTCTCTGTCCAGGCCTCAGCGTATCAGCCCCAGTACGCCCCCGGTCCTGCATACATGAGCCAGCCGGCCATGACCTCGTACTATCCTCCGATGCAATCTGCGGCGCCACCACAAACGCAAATGTCTGGTCTCTACTACCAGCGAGCGCTCCCTCAGGTATGTCGGAAACGTGCCTGGCCCGTACGGGATGTCATAACTAATGTGTCATGGCAGTCATTCCCGCCTTCGATGCCCATGTCAGTGACTCTTGCGCCGACGGCCGGCAACCCCTGGCAACACCATCACTACATTGCCCCTTCAGCGTCGGCGTCCTTCCCCCAGAGCCAGGACCGGTACATCTGCCAGACGTGCAACAAGGCCTTCTCGCGGCCTAGCTCCCTGCGGATCCACAGCCACTCGCACACGGGCGAGAAGCCCTTCAAGTGCCCGTTCCCCGGTTGCGGCAAGGCCTTCAGCGTACGCAGCAACATGAAGCGGCACGAGCGTGGTTGCCACAACTACGACAGCAGCAGCACGACGAGCAGCACCAGCAGCATGAGCAGCAGCACTAGTGGGAGACGCCCCTAACTCGAATCATTTCGACCATAAAAGAAAAGAAAAAGAAATCCCCACAAAAATGGTGTATTTTAATTCGAGAAGAATCACCGGCCCACAACCACCCATAGACCTACCAGTTTCATCCGAGGCCCTGGCGGTCATAGGATATGCGACCCACGACCAAGTACGACAACCGGTATTTTTTAGTTTCTAATCTCTTTCCTTCCGGACGATCATCTATCTCAAGGCGGAGTTCAAGGATGGACCATCATCTGCACGGCTTGGCGCATGGGGGAAAAACGGAGGCGTGGTGTTTCGGCAAGGACCTCACGTGCTACTATGGGTTTTGGTGGCGAAAGGGGGGTTGTTCAGACAGGGAAGTCGCCTTTGGAGGACGATATTCCTCATTACACCCCCACGGCGCGGCGAAGGCGGCGGCGGCGAACCCGGTTTAAAGGGGTATGTATTCTGGTCTGGGGCTGAGGAAGCATTTACACGGGCGTTGTTTTCTTTTGTTTGGATGACTTTATTTTCCTTTGTCAACTCTTTCCTTTGTCGACACGATGTATCCGACCAACGTTCACTCCAACGGGAGCAACGTAATGTGTATAGATTCCAGGGGGTAACTCGCCAGCTCGGGCGGTTTGTATGTACAATCTCCGGGGACGCAGGGATGGCGCTGATGAGGGTGATGCGCAAGATAGCGGTGAAAATGAGGAAAATAAAAATGTCAAGATAAATAAAGTAACAACACACGTTCCCTGCCAGAGTGTCATGTGTCTCATGTGTCTCATGACGATCGTGTTTCGAAACGTCAAGAACACAGGGATTTCCCGACTTGAGCCGGAGAATAGAACATGCACATGTTGCACAGTTTGGTGTTGCACATATTGCACAGTACACAGCATATCTCAAACAGCATTTGCCATAGCAAAAACAGAACTGCGGAACTGTCGGGGATCGGAAGAAACCCTCCGAATATGCATAGCAGAAAATCAAGACAATACAATACTACAGTTGTTACTTTTGATAATTAAGTTTGCTAGGCTTCCGAATTGTCGGGTTCGGCAACAAAAAAGGATCGGACCATGGGTGATGAGGTGACGGTTTCCCGAATGGCCCGTTGCCCCCCTGGCCGGAATTACAGGTATTACGGGTACAGTACTAACCAACAAAACTCAAAACCCCCCTTCATCCAAATTCCAGCATGCCAAGCTCAAACCGAATTCTTCGTTCCCTCAAAATGAAGAACAAAACGAAAGAACAGCACACTCCCATTTCCCAGATTTTCCCATTTCCCGTTCCGCATCACCGTCACCGACTGACCAAACTCCCGTTCTGCTACCCGCGCACACAGCACAGCCAGACCGCCTTTTTGGGGGTGTTCCCGGGTCCCTCTTTGCGAACTTTCTCAAGTTAGCCCGGCGCCGCCGGCCGAAACGGATCTGAACCCCTGGCTCGGATACCCCACGATGCAGGGATGATCGCAGATCACCGGGGGGTTACCCGGAGTAAAGTGGAGAATCGCTTATGTGCAGCAGCGGCGGCGGCGGCTTCGACGGGAAGGGAATTGGAGAATGAGACAAGACAGAGACAAGACAGAGACCGACAACACACACATGCACGACGCACACAACGCACATGCCCGGAGCTAGTGGAGGATAGGTGGCTAGTGTAAGGTGGCTCCTGATAGTGAGGGAAAATCTTTCTTGAAGAAAATGACCTGGATCTGTGGATTGGAGGGGGGAAAGGAGACACCTATCCCCTTCTCGATACCGAGGGCGTCCCATCGAAAAAAAGGCGGGCTTTTGCAGATCATCGCTGCCTCGCATCGCAGCAATGAACTGGTTGGAAGGAAAAAATAAAATAAAATAAAATAAAATAATAAAATAAAATACAAAAACGTCAGCAGCCCTTCGAATGGAAACCGTTGCACCGTGCACACGCTGTCCAAGCGATTTAAGGTAACCAAGTCGCCCGGGATGGAAAGAGCTGGAGTTGGTGTGGTGACGACAGGCGCAGGGGATCTGCGCGCGATGCTGCCAAAAACCACCCCAATATCCGTTGTGGTGGGTCGAAGGCGTGCATCAAACCGCCCTCCCATCTCTTTTTTATTCTTATTTTTAAATTTTTAGCGTGGTGGTTTTTGTTTATCTTGCGCGCATCAGCGGGGTTTTCCGTGCTCAGTTTGCGCTAACGACCGGGCTGGAGCAGTTGGGGGGGTTTTCGTTTGTCCTCTGGGAAAGGCTTGCTTCGTCAGCCAGCCAGCAAGCATCGGCGAGCGGGGGCCCGGGCAACAACAATGCGTCTCTTTTTTTGCTGGCTGTTCACTTGTTCTAGCGCGCTTCTGGCGTGCGTTAGTCGGGCTCCACCTTGTCTCTCTCCCGTGTTCGGTTTTTTTCTGGAGTTCCAGGTTGTTCGGCTACTTGGCCCAATTCCGCACTTCTGCAAGGCGATCCTTGGCCCTCGTCGTGCATGGTCCCCACCACACTTTTGGTCAATCATTGTCGATCATGTTCGAGGGTCGCCGGTCCTTGCCAAGCCCCTGCGCATCTCGTTCTGAATGGGGAACCGTTTGGCGAAGGGCAGCAGGGGATTTTCGTCGGGGGGTTGGCATCAATGCAGCATGCATCAGGCCGATCAGCGATCAGCGCGCCTCGTGCTAGCCACGCTTTCCTGCATCGAGCATGGCATGGTAAATTGTGGCGGGCAATCTGGCAATCAAGCACTTTTTGCGTGGGCTCCGTGGCTGATGTCATGGAGCTAAAAGTGTGCCAGTCCGGGCCAGCTCCCGAAAGGCGAGGGGGTGCAGCAACCTGAAGGAAGGCTGGCAAATCAGGAATGCCCGGAGGTTGCCAGTTGGGCCGGAACCCTGGAATCCCCGCGCAGGAAACAGCGCTGAGAGAAAATCTGAGATGGAGAGCCACGCTCGTGCCATCCCACATGCTAACATGCCAACATGCCAACATGCCGGGCTCGTGGATTTCCATGTTGGAACAGCATTCAGCGGGTTCGAGACCGCAGCATCGGAGTTCGGGGATTACCACCGCAAATCGTCAAGCTGCTGGCATCGGCATCCCGACCGGCGTTCCAGCTTGTTACCTTGCGCCACGATGGGAAGATTGCGCATCGTTTGATGCACACGGGCAGCAACCCGACTCGGTTTCCTATCACCTCGACGCCTCCACGCCTCCACGCCTCCACCAGGTAGGTATGCGTGAGCCCAATGGGAGGCGTTCAGTGACAGCCCCGTCTTGCATGACGCATTCAATACATACTAGTTAGGTGGGTGGCTCCTAACTACCAGTAACTAACACGCATGCGAAAACGACCGCTTGGAGCTGGCTGCTGCTGACCAGCGTGTTGGACTACTGTGACGGCTAACGAGCTGTAGGTTGTCCCCCACGGCGCCACGACGGCCCCATTGCCCAATCCGCCAGATCTATCGTTTCACGGATCGCCACAAACACGGGATTTGGAAGACTGTCACACATCAGCTGCACATCCACACATCATCCCACATCCCGTCATTTCACTCCCGTCCGTGCTGTTCGCCTCCAGGCGCGACTCTTCGAATGACACACGAGCCCGCCACATGTCACAAACCGAGCAATCCACACACCACGTTTTGACGTCCCCGTAGCAACTGCCGTCCGTACAGATATGCAGGGATCTGCGAGGATCATTGCGCCTCGCTTGAGAGAACTTTCAAGTCGAGAGTCCACCATTGCCAAGATGCAACTACACGATTTTTTTTCCTTTGCTGCCTTTTTGCCCGCCGAGTCCGCCACTCCGCCAACCTCAACGCCAGAAATTATCGCAGTGGAACCCCGATGATATCCCCGAGGCTCATCAAGCGGATATACCGGCGCGTGCAGTTTGTGACGACTCAGGAACTCGCTCCTGTGGTTTGATTGCACTCGGAGCATGCTCTCAGGCAGGCAATCAGCGATGTGATGGAAATTCGAGCTGAACCGAAGACCCCGCCTCGGCTTCTGGCCTTCTGCATCCTTTTTCGCTCTTCCCCGGAAGATCGTCATCGAGATCGCCCACTTTCAACGCCTCTCAGGGAATCATGGCAAGGGCTGAAACGACGGCGTTGTGCGTGGGCGCCGAAAGGCCCGTGAAGATCATGGCGCTAAACTAAACTTAACGACGACAAGCACGGAGCACGCACCACCACCCGCTCCCGTACCCATGTTCTCGGGTCTTTCGCTTGTGAACCCCTACCAAACTTCCAACGCCAGCTGCCAGACCGACGAATCGAGTCAGCGGCCAAGGATCTCGGGGCCGGGCTTGGTGTCCCCCCCCATCTTCCCGTTTTCATCACCATCACCTCGCAAGCCCAATCTCGTCTCTGCATGCATGTCTCAGACTCGCATGTGTCCAGTGCTTGCCCTCCTCTCCCCTCCTCCCCTCCCCCCTCCCCATCATCCCGAACGGGGAATAACTGACGCCAAGGCAACCAGGCGCCGGAGGAGGACCCTGTGTGAGATTTCTGGCAGCAGAGACATGCCGCCATCACATTGTGTGATATGCAGTAAAAATAGATGTGGTGGAAATTGAAATTGGGACGCGCCGCGCGCCCGGGAGGGTATCCCTAGCGCCCGCCGGGAATGGCGACGAGCAATCTTCCCACGTCGCCGATCAGATGGGGTTCCTCGGATCCCGATTCGATTCGTTGGTTTTGGCGGTTGCTCCCCCTCTTCTCTTCTGGCAAGCAAGGCTGCTCCCCAGCCTTGTGTGCCCGTTTTGCCATGCGCCGCCGCACCAAGACGAGCAGCAAAAGAAGGTAGTGGAAAACCGTTCCGTCGCCCCCGAGTGCGGACACTGGCTTTGGCTTACGCTTTCGGCGGCCGGATTGTGGGACGGGGTTGGCGTTTCAGACGCGCCGTGTCAAAAGCCCCCTTTTGACACGCCGGGTCGGCTAGCTGCCGAGGTAAGGGGGCTGGGTAAACAACAGGGGTAAAAAGCTCCTGGGCCTGCCCATAGCTAACCCTGACTCAGGGTTGTCGCACGAGAAATGGCCAAGCCGACGACAAGACACGGCGTACGTCCTACCCGGCCGCTTGTTTGATGCAGGAGACCCTATGCCCGAGACGCTCGTCGCCAAAGGCCTATACTTTTCTGCGTCGTCGCCTGGTCTCGCGAGACGGTGAGTCCGGCGGTCATGCTGAGCAAGGGGGGGTCCAAGCGGCGGCGGGTATAGGCGGAGTGTTTAGCCGTTCGACACGGCCAACTCCGTTCGCATGAACGTAATTTTGACGACTTGATGGCATCGCCGGAGGCAGCAACATTAGGGGGTCCCCGAGAGTCGAGATGTGGCCACTCGCGAAAGAGAGTCACGAGATGGTGGCGACCCTCGCCTCTGGCACTGGACGGGGTCTCCTGTCATCCCATTCAGCGCTCAGGCAATCGAGGCATGCCCATGGGATCGTTGGCAATCGGTCAGATCGTCGGGAGCGGTGAATCGATCTCTTGACTGTGGCTAGCTGTATCCATGGAAGTTGATGAGGGGGGATGGCCAAAAAGGATGCATGGGTAAATCGCATCGAGGGCAGCAACGAAAAGTTCGGTTCGAGCTTCCAAACCAAGCATGGATGGCGGGCGAAAGCCGAAGAAACCCACCAGCGATCACCACAATCTCGGCGGTTCCTGATCAACCGCAACGGTCTCCACGTTATCGAGTCGGCAAGGCCGCCACCCCCCCGCTTGCTGGTCCCCTGCCGGCGGGCAGGGACGAAAATCGCGATCATCGCGCGAACAGCTGAGTCTAGACGGTACCAGAGTCTGGGCCCCTGCCCGCGAGACGTTCGCCTCGAAGGGTTCGAACGGAATTCCTCGCGGGCCCCTGCTCGACCTGACAGGGAAAAATAAGTCAAGATCGTCGTGGGAGCCATCCTTCCGCCTTCAACCCTGCTAGGCGTCCAAGAAAATGCCGGGGGGGAGGAGTGAGTCTGGACATGTTACAGGTACTTCGTACTTGGTACATACCAGGGCCCTCGAGCAGCCAGCCAGCCGAACCTCACCTCGTTCTGCCCTCGCAAGCAAGGTCCGTTACAGAAGAACGCATGGGCTGGAAGCGAGGCTCACCCGCAGAGATCGCCAGCAGGCCGGATCGGCTCCCCGGGTGTTTAAACGTAAACATGGGTGTGTTGTCGTGAGTTAACCGGCCGGAAAATAAAACCTCTTTTGGGCTACGCGTGAGCCGAGAATGGGCAAAAAGTGCGGGCAGGCGGGCGGGATCTGAGTATCGACGGCAGGCGTCGCTTGCGACGCATTCGTTTCCGGAGTGAGGTGAAGCGATGTCTTCGAGAGAGATGGATGACTATCACAACAACGGATCAAGCATCCCCGAAGACACTCCCAACTGCCCTTCCCACTTTGCCATCGGCGACCTGGTAAAGTGGTCCGGCATCAAGCGCTGCGGCGGCGCCATGCTCCCAGATGGCTCTTGACCCCAGGGGCAGACACGTAACGAGTGTATGGAGATGCCGAAGGTAAGCGTCGTGAGCAACCCAGCCATTGCCGTAACCGTGTAGCGCAAAAGTGAAAGAGAAAAACGGTCAGCCGCACGGGGGAAGCCAGGTACGACCTCAGAGCGGTAACTGGCTTCCTAGTTAGGGGGAAGAGTACGAACGCAGGCAGGACACGTCTTTTGCTGAGGGGACTCGCTTAGCACACAACACAGCATCGACCACCAGTCCCCCAGACCCGCAAGGGCGCTCTCTCACCGTTGCCGAGCTTCGCCGTTGATCTCTGCCGTAGGGGAAACGGCAGCGCGGGGAGGTTAACTGGGTGATGGCATGGCGTGCCGGTGAGAAAACAGTGAGGCAGGCTTGGTCATGGACACACAGCATGTAGTTATGTGTGGTTGGTTCACTCAGCAAATCTCAGCCACTATCGCTGCCTTATCACATTTCATCGACTGTGTAACACCGAGGTGGGCATAGATTTTGAGTTGCTGTTGGTTTTGTTTGTTGGCTTGAACAATGTAAGATTCTTTCCGTGGCGTAGGTCATTACCCTCTCAAGTACGTTATGAAAATAGCCTCTGGAGATTAATTATCCCGAGCTTGGTGACGAAGACCAGTTTGTGTCTCTGTTCCTCTCCATCATATTTTCTTCCCTCTTCTCCTTTCCGGCCGCTTACTTATCCATTGTCCCTCAATAATTAGCCTGGTCGTTCCAGTACAGCGTCTCGTGGAAGACCCTAACGCTGCAGTTAGCCTATAACTCCCATCTACGAGTTGAAAAAACAACACCAGGAGGACTCACTCTGGCCCCGTAGCGTAAAAGTCCCAGTCAAACTTGATCCGGATGAACTGCTGCAGGTGGCTGGCCACCTTGATGGCGCCGACATCGGTAGGGTGCCACTGCGGCCCGATGTCGTTGTGCTGCATGATGCCCGTCGTGTTGAAGTAGTGGACAAAGGGCTTGGCTTTCTTCCCCGTCTTGGACGTCTTCTTGGTGACGCCGTCGTAGATGGTCGGGTTGCGGAGGTAGGCGTCCGAGTTGAACCTGTTGTTGTTTTGTTGTGACGGGGTGAGTTGTTGGGCTGTGTGGTGTTGGGGGTAGGATGCTCTTACCACTTGACCATATCGTAGATCTCCTTGACCCAACCGTCGGGGGCGTTGGGGAAGTACGTGTTACCAGATTGGTAGAATCCTAGCCAGAGGGACTAAGGAATGGTTTGTTAGGATACCTCGGGCACTGTTAAATTTGGCAAATAAGGCTTACCATAACAATAACTTGAGCCTTCGGATACTTTCCGTGAACACCCTGGATGATCTTGGTCAAGGCATCGATGTAGGCTTCGGTTGAGACATTGTTTGCCTCGTTGTGGTCGTTTGTGCCAATGTTGATAACCACGATGTCGGCGGCCGGGTGCTTCTTGAAGTCCCACGGCTCCGGGTTCTCTACACTATGTGTGAGCTCAGTTACACGACCGCAAAAGCGCAAGACAACTCACCACCGTGAATCACAGAGGCACGATAACTCGTGTCAGCAGTGTAAAACCACTGATGGACCTGCCCGCGAGGGTTACCCCAGCAGTCCTGGTCTGCCGCGCAGATTCCGGGGTAAGCGGTCACGGCAAACTCGGTGTTGCCCAGACCAGCCCCGAGGCCACTGTCGTAATGTCAGCACCATTCCACCACTCACGTAAGTAGGATCAAACGTACTAGCCCCAGCTTGACAAGCCCTCGTAGGTCTGGTACATACCCGAGGCAAGACTATCACCAATGACCTCGATCCGGCGGCCGAAGTCGGGAATCTTGATCAGCTTCTCTCCGGCGGCGACATGGACGGCATCAATCTGAACGCCATATGCCCAGTTCGTCACCCGCATCTCAAAAGTCCACGGGTTGACCGGGCCGGTCTCGCCCGAGCCTGGGGTTTCCGGGCTCACGAGCAGGTGAGTACCTCCGGCAGTAATGTTGGTGAAAGTCCAGTCGAGCCCTCCAATGCGGTAACCGACTAGGACGCCATTGTCGGTGAGGTTGCCGAAGGAAATGGCTACCGTCTGTCCGGTGTAGCCGAACTTGATGCCCGGGGCTCTGATTGTTGTTAGCTCCATGTAATCTATCTTGCAGCTGCCTGCCCCAATGAAGGTTCACTTACGACCACCAAGAGACATGTTGCGAGTCCCACCGTCCCTTGTAGGATATCTCGGGGGCGTTGGGCGGGTATGTCTTGAACGAGTGCGCGGACCGGTCAATGCGAGTATCCGGGAAGTTGGTCTCTCTCACTTGGCCATTTTGAAGGATGGTCGCGGACACGCGCGAGACAAGGGCGAGGCCTAAGATGGCCAGTCCTGATAGAGACACCATGGTTTATTTAGACTGAGACTAATCCCAAGTCTAGTAGTCTAAGACTCTAAGTACTATCTCAATTGTTGAGAACGTCCATGTTCAGAGCTCTACTTATGCATGTCACCTCCCCGCACCAAAACGACCGTTCATTGATGGAATCGCAAGCTGCAATGATGCGGGGGTTGAGTCGGAAATGCGGGATATCGATGCCGCAGCCACCAGAACTCGGCTCCATGATAGAGATTTCTAGCCGACATTCAACGGCAGAGCAAGGGTGAGGTCTGGGATACAAATGGATTCCTTCTGGCCGAGCGTAGTGTTTTTCGGGGGATGCCGCCTGCAAGCCGGGACTCGCTACCTACAATAGTTAAGTTGCATGGAAAGAACGGCTGTTAAAAGGTGAGTCTGGTGCGGGACCTGCATGTGGGATACAGATCTGGAAAGCACGATTTTGCTAGGCGAGTTGATGCTCGGGAGGGGCACCTCCGGTCTCCAGTTTCCCGTTCTTGTCCACTACCGCGGTGGAGGCTTTTGAAGGTCGAATATCAAATCTCGAAGCCCGTTTTGGGACATCGAAAAAGTCGAATATGTGTTTCTTGTCCGTGTAAGTGCTTTGCAGAACATCTAACCAGAGCCATTGGTCAGCTCTACTGGGGTGAGTGCTCGGTACGAATAACTCTTCCGTACTTAACGAACGGGTCGAATGACTCGCCCTCCAATGGGCTTGTGATTATGCCGAGAAACGTCGGCAGGCTCCCGATACTGACTGGACCGTCTGATGAAGGCGAAGCGAATCCAACGGTGGACTGGCTCACTTGGGTACTGAGTACTGACAACAGGCTTGTGCTGGTAGACCAACCAGCCCCCGCCCTCCATTACGTTGTAATTGTATGGACATTGTTCGTCCATACACTGCGGCTGCGGCGCCACAAACCGGGATCCCTCGTCGTTCCAGAGAGTCGGAGACAAAACCGAGGCCGCCTCAAAGGCCGAGTGGCCGCATCTGCGCGGCCGCTAGAGGTAGAAGAAGATGGATGTGCATTCAAGCATTCAAGGCCAATCTACGTCACCCGAGACCTCCGGACATTGCTTTCGCCGTTAAGCAATGATTAATCTGTATTTGCATCACGAAACCCCAATGTCTCGTCTCGTCTCACTCACCTCGATTTGGACCCCTGTCAATGTCAAAGCTCTTGTCTTCTGTGGGGTCTCGTGGTGTCCAACAGGGGGCCAAGCCAGATGGGATTCTGCAGCCGACGGGAAACTCATCGACGTCCATGATCAACGCCAATCGTCGTGCGGTCACTCGGAGACAAAAAACCATTGGTCACCAATCTAACGGCATCACTTACAATCCCCAGGCTCTAGCCGCAACCGGTCGAGTTTCGAAAACATTTGCTCATTATCGACACTATTGACCGAATTTTCACGACACGCTGCCCTTTCACGCACGTCACGCAATCTGCGCGAGTTGACCGGCTTGGATTCCCTTCGGACGCAACCCCAAATTAGTGTGGTCCAGCATCTGACTGTCACCTGATGCGTATCCCGCGTGGGGAAAGGCGGTATAATTAAACCCAACCGACAGTCCTTGGCTCCCATCTTGAACAAGGAGTCGAAAACGACGCCGCGAATGTCTCGGAGAGGTTGAGGAGCCGTACCCGACATAGAACAACGGAAATATATACAAAAGCACTATTTTGGCAAGTTACGGACGGTGGGCTGGACGCGGCGCAACACATGAACGAGACAGTTGGCTCTGGCAGCTTCATTGGGCGTGTACCACAAGAGGAGGAAAGGATATTTGGGACGACCACACATCGCTGCGGACGCCTTTCGCATCCGGCCCGCGACTTTCCCGTGCTCCTCGACACTCGCTCGAAGCGCTACTACTGCCGCCGCATAACACCTCGCACAAGACCGTCGCAATCGCCTGTCGGCCAAGCTGTTATGGCATCGACGCAGTGACCGACACTGCCAGCGGAACCATGACGCCGAACGAGCCCAAGACGTCGCCGACGCTCGAGCTATCGGTGTCGCATTCACATCCGCCATCAACCGGGGAACCGGGTCTTCGAGCGAAGCCACCGCATACCCCGCAACCTTGTTCTCCCACCGCCGTAACACGGTGCGCCGTTCCCCTGGCCAAGAGGCATTAAGGTTAACCATCCCGCGAATACACAAACCCTCAGCGGGGCGCCGGAGGCGCTGGAAAGTACACATCACGGGGAGAGTAGACTTAGGTCGGCCTTTGCAGGGTAGGCCCGGCGGCTTTCGGGCGAGACTATCCGGACTTCCGCTAGCGGTCCGCCTGCGTCGATCGGCAAACATAGCCAAGCAGATCCGGGCCGAGCGTGGCAATCGCGAGGCTACACGACAGTTACTAATAGCCAGCTGGGATCGGAGAGCCTCAAGCTCTTGGTGTGACAGCCCGCCATGTCGTCGCAACAGCCCGCTGCGGATCCCAATGCCGTGCCTGACACCCAGCTGGGGCTGACAGAGGACCAGATCGAGCTCCTGCGGCATGGGCAGCAAGCCGTGGCGGCGGCCGGGGGCGGGGGCGGGGGCGGGGCGGGCTCGACGTCATCGCGCGCCGCGAGCCGCGCCTCGTCCCAGGGGATGCTGATGATGGACAGCTCGTCGCTCAGCGCGCTCGGCCGCCACTTCGACCGCGTCATGCAGTCGATCCAGCAGCGGCTCGAGTACCTGATGGAGCAGTCCCAGATCGTGACGCTCAGCGTCTACGACCGCGCCGGCAACCTCATCGACAACGCCGACGCCGAGATCGCGCGCTACCACGACATCATGGCGCAGATCGACGAGCTCGAGCTGGATTTTGACCGCATCGCCGGCATTCGCGAGATCGTGCGCGGCTTCCGCCAGAGGGCCGAAGAGCTGGAGCGCGAGCTGGAACGGGCTGGTGGTGGCAGTTCATCCAGGCGGCAGGGCCACTCGTCTCGCCGTAGCCATGGACATGGGCATTCGAGCAGCTCAGGAAAACGCCGTGCTTGATGGGAATAAACTGCTGCTGCGGTTGATGCCGCCATGCAAACGAGAAATGCAAACAAACGACCTAGGTCCGCATTAGAAGAAGAAGAACATACCGGTCACGCGACCGACACTGGTACAAAAACGGGAGGATACCAAAATGGGAACACATCGCCTAGGCAGGCAGAGTTCACGAGCTAGTTGGATTCTTCCCTTCCCTTCGGCGGGAATCAACAGGACCGCGACGGTTGGGCGGAGGAAACAGAACTCGGGACGATGCAAAACGAGTGGGTGAGATAATAACTAACTATATAATGATCGGCGGCAGGTTGGGCTGCTTCCATACAACTCAACTTGGGCAAATGTCTCGGCAAGACTGGGTGGGCCTCGCGGCCGAAACAAGACGGAAAACATGGCCTCGCGGCTGCGATTGATCGATTTTATAATAACTATCCGGTTTGGGCTTTTGGGCTTTTGGATGGGGAGGGGGTAGGGGTAGGGGTAGGGGTACGGGGTGCATGACCCTTACGTCGGCCGGAGATGGCCTTTTGTTTTGTTTGTCCTTTCTGTTTTACACCGGTTACGACTTACGTCACGTTACGAAGCGGCTGTTATGAGGTCCGGTGTTTCTTGTTTCTTATACCCTGCTTTGATTCGTTCGATTTTGATTGACTCGTCTCTGGCTTGTCTTGTTGGGGCCTCTGTACGTTTACCAGGCCGTCATCGGCAATTTCGCGGAAGGCTTGGGGCAAGATGGGCCTTTAAACATGTCTGTATATCTAGAACCTGAACGAACATGATTCTAGCAAGATAGAGAGCGCTCTTATCGATCATCCGGAGTGATTGTTTACGCCTGACCACTCGCACAAGAGATGGTCCCAATGTCTCAGTTGCTCAATTGCCAGAACTTCAATGTATGCCTACCAGTCCCGGATTGTGTTCACACGACTGTGTGTTCTAATATTAATACCAGAACGAGACTATGAGTCGCTTATTAGGTAGGTAGGTAGGTATGTACTCAATCTCGCCTCATTAGCCGTAACCAACCTCTTCCCGAGCCCAACCTGACCCAACCCATTCCATCTCGTACCTATCTATCCCGTTTTCACCCACCCGATCCATCCTATCCCCATGTAAACCAACCACCAAACCAAGCAAACCCTAACCACCATCCACCCCACCCCTTCCAACAACCCCATCACCATCACCACGCTCAACACCATCCATCGCACCGTCCAGACCACCACCGCCACCACCCCAGCACCACCATAAGAACCAGAACCAGAACCAGAATCAACCCCAGAATCAAACCCAAACCCCACCCCAAAAGAACCCAACACAACAACGCGATTCCCCTCCCCCACGCGGCGCCGGAACCGGCCCGCAGCGCCGTCCCTCACCCGCTGCTCGGCATCGAGCTTCTCCTTGGCCTGCGCGGCCAGCTCCTTCATGTCGTGCCGCACACTCTTGGCCAGCACCGCGCTCCAGCCGTTGTGCGGCTTGCACTCCACTTCTTTTTGAGGCACGTGTGCGGGTACTGGGGGTCGGTGGATATTACGTCGCTTGTAAGGGGTGGCGGTTGGGTTTGGGGTTGGATGGTGGTGGTGGTGGTGGTGGTGGTGCCGTTTGTCAGGGGAGTGGTTCCGTTGGTGGTGGTGGCGGTGGGGTTTGAGTCTAGACGGCCGGTTTTGAAGATGGCTTCGCCCTGGCGGGTCTGGAGAAACAGGGCAAACTGGTGCGTTGCCGCAACAGTATCAAGACGGGTGTCGTAACCACAAAGGTCCTTGGCCGTGCCCTTGCCCGCGGCGATGGCCGCCTCGCGCTGCTTAAGCGCCAGGTCGATCAGCTGCAGCATCTTTTTGCAGAGCACTATCTCCTCGCCGAGTTGATACCGCTCCGTGGCCGACGTGGTGAGCAGGTCTTGCTCCTCGGGCGTGAGGGCGCTCGACGACGCGGGCAGGTCCCAGAAGTTGGATGGCGTAGAAAACGGGGCCTTGCCGAGGTGCCAGGGGCTGGGAGCGGGTAGGTCCGTGTCGCCGCCATCTTCTGGTTGAGGCAGCGGGCTGGGAGCATCGAGCAGGCCCATGAGCTCGTCTTGAGTGAGGTGATCGGCGGCCGAGGTGGTCTTACTCCGCGGCAGGGTCGCGATGAGCTGCTCCCACCAGGCCTGACAATGCTCGGGCGAGCAAAATATGCTGGGGTGGCTGAATCATAAATGCGGGCGGGCTCAGCACACTCAGAAAGCGAGCACATCTTCTTGTAGCGGGTGGCGTAGCGGCCACCGTCGGTGCAGTTGGGGCATATGTACTTTTGCACCAGCTTCTCGCCCGTGTGCTTGTCCATGCCGATGCACTCGCCGTGGAACCAGTCCTCGCACCGGTCGCAGGCTATCATGAAGCGGTGATCATCGGGTCCGCGGCAGAGGCAATACGGTCCGCTGTCGGATTCGCTCGAGTTTCCGCCGTCGGCCGTCTCAGCGCCGCCGGTGTTCTTAGCTGAGGCATCCTTTCTGGCCTTCTTGGGGCCGCCACCTCTGCCCTTCTTCGCGCCGGCACCGGGACGGCCGCGTTTGGGAGCCTTGACGGCAGCAGCAGTGCCCTTCTTTTTCTTAGAAGCGGTGATCTTGGGAGCCATGTCGGTTGTATTTCCCATAAGACTGTCCTCGCCTATGTCCTGATCGTTACCATTGATGCTTGGTGTGGGTTGGCTTCGTTCAGAGTGAGGGTTGTTTGGAGAAGAATGCCTTTGCTCGGCCGTTTGACTTTCTCCTTCTGCAGGTGATTCTTTTTTGATGGCCAGTGATGCCAGTGGTTGCTGCGGTTGCTGCGGTTGGCCGTCGGCGGATGCCATTTCCGGGGTGAAGAAAGAGGAAGAGAACGCCATCATGTATACGAAATCCAGGTGCACATTATAGTATCAGCTCGTCAATACAAGTATCACATCCGCACAACTGCCTTTACACAGTAGGTACTTTGTTGTTCTGATGGGTCAAGATCATGAGAAATTGTAAGGAACGGTCGTGAAGGGTGAGTCGAATACAAGAATACGCGTTCATTACAGAGTGTTTGGCATGCATGGCTGCCTCTGCTGCCCCACAAAACTATCTTGGCATGCACTTAAGCGTTCCGGCCGATCGACACCAATCAGACGATTTTATTGTTTGAAGCTCCCGCTCGAGCTCGGAAGCTTCCTGGAGGGAGACTTTTGGCTGCATTTGCGACAGATCCACGCCCACCACGCCCATCACGCCCACCACCGGCACAATGCCTCAACCAACTTCCACGGCACGCGCCGTCCTCAATGCCCTGCCGAGGGTAGCGCCGAGGCAATGCGCTCAACAATGTACTCGACTCATGTCGACAGCGCGCAGTGCCCCCACCAAGCGACCGACGGCTCCGAGCCCCGCGAGATTCCAGTCCCAGCCCTACCAGCCATTGGTGCAGCGCCGGTTCAAGTACAGCACAGTGGAGGAGGCAAAGAGCCGGTATAGGTCAGGGGTATGCATTAAGGAAAACTGGGTTATGCTAGAATCGTTAGGGCAGCGACTAACCTTGCTCTGGTGTAGCCCTTCTCGTGGAAGGCGGGCCTTCTCTTCATCGTCACCGGCGCCGGTCTGGTCTGGTATTTTGAGAACGAGAAGGATCGGATGCAACGGAAGAGGATAGCAGACTCGAACAAGGGCGTGGGCAGGCCCAAGGTGGGCGCCGGCGAATTGATCGACCAGAACGGGAACAAGGTGACAGACCAGGACCTGAAAGGGCGGTACTCTCTGGTGCGTACTCCCTGCTGTCGTGGGGCTGGACATGGGCCCTCATGCTGACTTTATGCCCCAGGTCTATTTCGGCTTCACCCACTGCCCCGACATCTGCCCCGAGGAGCTGGACAAGATGGCGCGCATGTTTGAACTGGTCGAGCAGCAGCGCCCCGGAGTTATGACCCCGCTCTTTGTCACCTGCGACCCGGCGCGCGACGGGCCCAAGGAGATGAAGGAGTATCTGGCCGAGTTCCACCCCAAGTTCATCGGCCTGACAGGCACATACGAGCAAATCAAGGCCATGTGCAAGGCATACCGGGTCTACTTTAGTACACCGAGCGAGGTCCAGCCAGGCCAGGACTACCTGGTCGACCACAGCATCTACTTTTACCTAATGGATCCCGAGGGAGACTTTGTTGAGGCGCTCGGTCGGCAACACTCGCCAGATCAGGCCGCCAAGGTCATCCTAGACCACATGAAGGAATGGAGGGGGCCATTGAAAAAGAGTTGAAGTTGAATAGGTAGGTATGTGACTAACACTATTTGTACAAGAAATGTACTATATCTCCACTTGTTTGACTGGAAATATGGGTGGTGCACATGTGTTTATATACATACTTTTCTGTCATGCCATGTTAAGTTTCTTTGGCAGCAAGTCAACATTTCGGGCTGCCCATCCAAATCCAAAACGTAAAATTGCAGCCCTATTCGTTGATCCAAAAAACCCTGGTATCCAGAGAATCCAGCACGTGCAATCCCAGACTTTCGGGTTCTCCAAGGCGGCATTGCAGAATGTCACAGTGGCTGCAGCCCAGCTACGTCATCCTGGTTGGGCATGAGCCCATCACGCCCATCACGCCCTATCTCGATGCAGTGGGGCTTGGGACCCCCGAAGAATGCAACCGCCACGGCCCCGCCTAGATCAGGTTCCCGACCGATACCTGCCGTTTTGAGCCAGAAGAAGTTTTAATTTCTCGTGGGCTGCAGTTTCCCATGTGAACACGCAACACCAAAACTCGGTTTTTACAAAACTAAAACATCATATCTTTAGACCCGATCCCTGACTCAGGCTGCTCCATCCTTAACAAGCCTTATCGCTCCCCTGTCTTTCTTTTACGGAAACTGATCACGCGGGGTCTCCATCAATTGTTGGCGCTCGGGCACGCAACCACCTGACCTCTGCCTTCATTATCATTATCCTCTTGACCGTTTTTGTCAAGGAAGTCAATTGAGAGAAAGAAACCACCCCCACGGTTCGACCTCCCATTCTGCTACTGACGCCACCATGTCTACACCGGTCCAACCGAGGCGCTCTGCCTTGAAGACAGACAGTGACAGCCCTTTAAGTGCGCCAGTCAAAGGTTGGTTTCTTCCTTTCCTACTCGTCACTTCCCTAGCCGTCTGTTTTACGCCCTCAGCTAGCGCGTGGCAGAATTGGGAAGAAATCATCTCCCATTTGCTCAGGCCCATTCATGTGGCACTTGAAACGCGCATGTCTTATCGCCCAGGAAACACAACCTATTCCGACTATCCCAGTGGACAATGGCTGATCCCGCACATGTTCCCCGATCACCTCATCACATTCCCATTCTCCTCTTTCATAAACTTCATATTGATATATAGCAGCTGTTCAGATCGCCGAGCCCCAGCCTTCATCTCCCGACGAGTCGCAAGTGAAGAAACAATATTCTGCGGGTGTTGCCAAGCGGCTTAGCGGACGGCCTCCTCTGTCTACTACCCCTTCGCGGTCTTCTGCCCTCAGTCAATTTAGTATGGAGAGTGGTCCTGATTCTGCGCCCGTCACCCCCGCCGCCTCTGCGGAAGAACCCCACAGCCACCAGGCTCAATCTCATCACCGCCATCGGCTGGATCTGGGCACCGAACGGCTCTTGTCCCAGGTGGCAGAGTGGCTCGAACGGGAGAAGACTAAGAAAAAGCATCAGGGGTCCCGGAGGCCCCATCTACGGCGGAGATCACCCCCCAGCAATGTCGACGTTCCAACCCCCGCCCCCGCCAGAGCTCGAGCCGACTCCATCGAGTCGGACTCGAGCGAGGTTTCCCTCGACCGGCTGCAGAGGATCCTAGACGACAACATGGCCGCGCTGGGCTTGAATTCCCTCTCACAGCTCGTCTCCCGATTTGGGCGCAGACACCGGAGGAAATCGTCGAGTAAAACTTTCGCCCGGACCGCGTCATCCGACACCGAGTGGTTCGACGGCGATGTCGTGGTTCCAGGATGCGATGCCGTGCTCGACAACTCCAAGACTCTAGCCTATACTGGCGGCAAAGCCGGCGCCGATGACTCTGCCTCCATTTCAAGCCGCAGGGAAGAGAAGGAAAGACAGAACTGGACCACGTTCAAGAACGAGATCATCCGTTTGGCGCACACCCTACGGCTTAAGGGCTGGAAGCGCGTCCCGCTCGACAGCGGTGAGAGCATCTCGGTCGAGCGCCTTAGTGGGGCTTTGACCAACGCTGTCTACGTGGTGTCGCCGCCTTCCGACTCACTCCTACCCCGAGAACCCGGCAAGAAACAGCCGGGTAAGGTCCTGCTGAGAATATACGGGCCCCAAGTGGAGCATCTGATCGACCGAGAGAACGAGCTGGGCGTGCTTAGGCGGCTCGCCCGCAAGAAGATCGGCCCTCGACTATTGGGAACGTTTCAGAATGGTAGGTTCGAGCAGTACCTGAATGCCACCGCACTCACCCCAGGCAGCATGCGGGAGCCCGAAACATCTAGGCAAATTGCCAAGCGAATGCGGGAGCTGCACGACGGGGTTGAGCTGCTGAGCGAGGAGAGGGACCAGGGACCGGGGGTGTGGAAGAACTGGGACAAGTGGCTCAAGCAGGTCGAGAAGACGGTCTTGTTCCTCGATAGACAGATCCTTTCCAATTCCCAGAACCTGCCAGCGCACGGCTTCGTCTGCGGCGTGCAGTGGCCCGTCTTCAAAGCCCTCGTAGACAAGTATCGCAGGCATCTAGAAGCCCACTACGGTAACACCAAAAACATCCGCGACAAGCTCGTTTTTGCCCACAACGATGTAAGCCCCCTTTTCCTCGTTCCTAGCCTTAGGTACAACCCCCTAACCCACTGCCCCCTCAGACCCAATACGGCAACATCCTCCGCGTGCGGCCCGACGACCAGAAATCCCCGCTCCTCCAGCCCGCCAACGAGCACAAACAGCTCGTCGTCATCGACTTCGAGTACGCCGCCGCCAACCTGCCCGGCCTCGAGTTCGCGAACCACTTCACCGAGTGGGCCTACAACTACCACGACCCCGTCCGCCCTTACGCCTGCGACACGACCCGCTACCCGGCCCCCGACCAGCAGCGCCGCTTCGTCAAAGCCTACGTCGACCACCGGCCGCAGTTCCCCTACGTCGACTCCCCGGCGACCAGCCCCCGTGGTCCCGGCATGGCGTCTCCGTCACCGTCTGTCGGCGGCGGCAGCGGAAGCGGTGGCGTCAGCCTGCATGCCGTCCCCTCGTCCAGCTCCATCGTCGAGTTCATGCTGGACGCGCGCGTGCCTGCGGGGGGGTGGAAGGAGGAGGAGCGGAAGGGCGAGGAGGCCGTTTCGGGAAGGGTGGAGGCGCTGCTGGAAGAGACGAGGCTGTGGCGCACGGCGAACAGCGCGCAGTGGGTTGCGTGGGGGATTGTGCAGGCCAAGGTGCCGGGGTTGGAGGGTGGTGCTGGTGGTGCTGAGAATGGTGGTGAGGGTGAGGGTGTGGGTGTGAATGGGAATGGCAATGGCAACGGAGCTGCTGCGGTGGTCGGTGCAAACGGGGAGACGGAAAGCGAGGATGATGCTGAGGAGGAGTTTGATTACCTCGCTTATGCCCAGGAACGGGCTCTCTTCTTTCTTGGGGATTGTGTGCTGCTGGGACTGGTCAAGGCTGAGGAGCTGGGGGAGGAGCGCTCGAGGATTAAGTTGGTGGAGTATTAGCGTGGTGGCCTTGGAGCTGCTGGGCTCAGGTCTCCTTTACTTGTTTGGGTTGGGGGTTCTTCCCTCGCCTCGTCTCACTAGGGAAGCGGGACCTTGGTGGGTTGCTAGTACGAAGACGCAGGATATTGAGGGAGGGGGGGCAATGGAGGGGTTGGTTTGGCTTGGGTACTACGAGCGGGGGGAGGGTATACGCAGACTAGCGAGATCAGGCGTGGCTAGGACATGGAGTATGTTCGCCCATGTTGGTGGCAGTAGTAGCCCAGTAAATATTTCTAATGATCAACTCAGCATAAGCGTTCTATTGAAATCTGCATCAGCAGCTGTTCTGGAAAGGAAAGGAAATATGCCCGGTCTCTGCGGGCCTTTGAGGTGTTACTCCCAACTCTGAAAAAAGATAACTGTTGGTTGAGGCGGTTTCGGTGATGTTGCACCGGCCGGGCTCAGGTCAATAGTTTGGTACTCGTTGGTCGGAAGTTTGATGTCTCAAACTGCGGCTGCAAGCAGGTGCGCGGCGTATGGATGGCGTTTTTGCGGCCGTCGTTTGCCCCCACCTCATGTTCCAGCCTTTGGGCGGGGGTGCCACTGGGGGTTCCGGCAACCCGGCGGCGTAACGACCAGTATTTGAGACCAGATGGCCGGGTCCGATCTGATTCCGGTGTGGGTGATCGATCGGATTGTGTAGCCGGGGGTGGAGGCGATGTTGTACATAGTACGGGTGTCGTTGGTCGGAGGTTTCTGGATTCGGAACTAGAACTGTGACAAGGGGGGCAGCAGTGCGGCGGTGGTATGCACAGCATATTACGGCCATTCTACATTTGGTGCTAGGTTGGTTAGTCGGTAGGCAGTACCTGATAGCGTAAACATCCTATTAAGCCCGAGGGTGGTTTCGACTTGGCTGTGCCGTCTCAGCTGGGTCTTCGAGTCCGGTCTGTATGTATGTACATGTATGTATGACGGCACAGTCGGTTGGTGGGTGCAACACGGGAGGATTCGGCCCCCGGTTACCTTATTTGGACGCCACGAAACAAACATTAGTTATGGGAGATAGTCAGTGTTTTATTGGCCGTGTGTGCTGAACCTTCGAGGTGGTATTGGTTTCCTAACCTCTTATGCAAGCCAACCATGTTGGTAACGGTGTAAGTGAGGCACTGGAGGGGTTGATGGGCTTCGAATATTGGCCGCATACTATGTGTGGTTACATCAAGAGCTCTCAAAAAAAAGATGAAACCGGTTCTGACCATCCAACTAGGTTGTAATTCCCGACTACCTACCTCTCTACCTGATTATCGCGAAGGCCAACTATCCCATCCAATAACGCCAACGCTTGAAGCATCCTCCACCCATGATATCGCCAACACCGACTTCTCAGCCAACCCCCCCCTTAAATCACATCTCCGGCCCCGTCACACCGCCAGCAGTGTGCTCCAGCCAGAAATCCAGCCCCTACCAAAAGCATCAACCGCGCGAAGTACCAGCAGGGACCACCACACGCCCTTGGACCTTGGCCGGGACCTGAACCCCCCTAACAGCAGGGGCCCTGTTAACAGCTGCGGCTGCGGCTGCGGCTGCGGCGGGGGTTGGGCCTCCCCCGACAACCCTCCCACCAACGCCTCTCGTACTGCTAGGGGCTCCTGCCAACGCACCATCCCTAGTGGTGGCACCAGCCGGGAGGGCTCGCCGTGTGGGAGGTGCGCCAGCCTGGGCGGACTGTCTACCACCAGCAGCAGCAGCGGCAGCGACAGCGGCAGTGACAGTGGCAGTGGCAGCGGGAGTAGCAGCGGCAGCAGCAGTAGTAGTAGTAGTAGTAACGGTAGCTTGCATGGCGCGTTTTCTAGCCAGTTTCGCTGCAACCACGAGCCTGACCTTCTCGGCGTAGAGAGCCGACGGTCTCCCGGGTGCGAGCGGGGGCGGTGCTAAAGCGGATGCGGATGCGGATACTCGCATGCCCGACAGGCCGGCGGTGATGACGTTGATGTTATTGTTGTTGTTGTTGTTGTTGTTGTTGTTGTTGTTGTTGTTGTTGTTGTTGTTGTTGTTGTTGTTGTCGGCGGCGCTGTTGGTGCAGGCACGGCTGAAGGAAGAGGCCGCTCGCTTGTTGCTGCAACGGGGGCAGTCGTGGCTGTTGTCTTGTTTGAGGGTGACGTTGGCTTTGGTGTCTTTGCACTCGGCGAAGCTGCCGTCTCCTTGGTGGGGGGCGATTTGCTCCCGAAAGTGCTTGCAGCGGAATTGGATGCGGTGGGATTGGCACATTTGGTTTCGATGTGTTGGGATGTTGGGATTCGGAAAAGAACTGGAAGGGGGTGGTTGGAGAATGGGGATTTGGGGATCAAGTGGTCTTGAATTTGGGAAGTGGTCAAGCCTTTTCGTGGTTCTTGATCTGAGGAAAGTCAGGGCATGGCATGATGAGAGGCTGGTTTATATACTAACTTACTGCGTCATCTGAGACACAGTGCCGTACCGGCTAGGCACAAGCAGACCTCTTCCGGATCCATGGCCTGTTTGGTCCCTTTGGCTTGCCTCTGCCCAACCACACCACCCGGTCCCGGACACAAGCGGCCACACGGCGATGTCTGTTGAAGAGACGAGACAGAAGTTTCATGGTAGACAGCCAAGGTCTTCCAATTGGTGTCCCAATTCGGGGGCCCCGTTTGCCATGTTGAGACGCGATGAAGACCCGGCCGATGCCCCGGCGGTCCTTTCTTTCACCACTTCTGGCACCGGCCGTCCGGCCAACTTCCACCCGGAAAGGTCCGGCCGCAGTCAGTTCTGCTCATCGTGAAACGCATATCCATTGGATACAGCAAGAAGAATGGATAGGTCAGCCCCTAGTCAACCCTAATGATAAAACCTGACTGCGCCTTTGATGCGGCACCCGGCCCTTACTCCCAGGCCAGCAGCAACCCAGGTCGTGTTTGGGAAGAGGTGAGCGTACCGCTGTTCCTTCCCGGCGTCTGATGAAGGTATCACGGAGCTAGTATAAGTATATCCTCTACCGCCAACCTGAGAATACCAACTACCAACCCTCAAACAGTACCACATTTATATTCCCTTCTCGTTCTTGCTATTTGTAACCGGCTGGGCCAATCACTGCAACCTTTACAATTCCCATCTTTAAGCACCCCCTAATAACCCGAGAATGCCTGGGACAACATGTTGGAATTGTTCCGGTAAGTTATCAGTCATAATCTGCAACGGGATTTTAAAGTACGAAACTGACAGTGTGTATTTGTGTTCAGAGCCTGCAGACACATTAGTTACATACGACTGCCATCCTCTGACCGAGAATGAGTATACTCGTGGATATATGAGTCGCCACGGGCATTGGATCTGCCACACGTAAGTCTTGCCTCCTTCCATCTCATTCTCCCCGGCGGTTGGTGACAAAAACAGGCAATACTAATGCTAGAGATACTAGCTGCTTTAAGGCATGGGTAGCGGCGGGCCAAGGGCCCAACTGCTATTGCGGTAATACCTGGGACTGGGTTGAGAGATGGATGTATAGGGACGGGAAATATTACTATCAAGGCCAGACGTGGACGGGACCTCGTGATGATGGTCGCTACCCCTGAGCAATGTCATTGGCGTCCCCATTTGGTCGTATCGCGGCGTGGTTGTCAGAGGGATCTAGGTCTCCTGTTGGGTGGTGGGTTAGTTTTAGGTTTTTGGGTTTTGGTTTAAGAAATACCTAACCATTCGTACCTAAGGTAAGTACCAAGGTAGGCAGGATGGCTCACGGGAAGAAATGGGAATAGAGTTTAAATGCAAGTTCTTCGCTATGGCTAATCCGTATGGCGATTGGAATGCTTCTGTGAGAAGCCGCAGGGTGTTTTCCATGCAAGAGTCTGTTGGTCGAGTCGACTCTGATTCCGTTAGACACAGCGAGGAGTATATTTACCTCGGTTAGTACCTGGTCAACCACCAAAAGATAGCAGGCACCTTCTTGCTCAGCGACTGCTCATGACGCGGCAGGTGGTCCTTACTCCCAGCCCAGCAGCAACCGAAGCCGTATTTAGATGAAGGGGACCTGCCCGCTGTTCCTTCTTAACTAGGAAGCATATATTCATGGTCGGGTCTGAAGCAAGAGCCATCCCGGGGTCGGCATAAGTTTAGGTACTCTCTACCCTCGACGTGGGAGAAACAACTATCAACCATCAACCAGTACCCCATCTCTGCATCTCAACATCTCCCTCCGACTCTCAGCATCGGTGACCGGCTATACCAGTTATTGCAGCATTGTTTGAGCCTGTCCTTCCTCCTCGCTCGGTTATCCTACAGTTCCCACTCGCTAGGAACTTCCAAATAACACGGCAATGCCTATCCCAAGTTGCCATTACTGTGAAGGTAGGTTATTGGTCATGGCCTGTGGCGACATGTTGAAGCACGAAACTGACGAGGCGTATCCGTGTCCAGCGCCGGCGATTACAGTAGCCACATGGCATGAAGATGAGGACATTTTTACGTGTAGCCCGCAAGACCTGACTGACCTCGAGTTGCATTAGTCGTGTTACGAGTAAGTCCAGCTTCCCAAGTTCCTTCGCGCTCGCGCCGCCGGGCCGTTGATGATAGAGATATACAATACTGACGCTGGAGATGCCAGCTGCTTCTTGTCATGGCTCCGTGCGAACCAGGGGCATACCTGCCCCTGGTGCCATTATATAGCGGAATATGTCAGCTATTGGAGATACGAGAGCGACGGCTGGTATCATTTTCAAGGCGAGACGTTGGCTGTGCCATCTGGTGGTAGTGACACTGGTGACGGCCCTGATAATGGCACTGCTAATGACACTGATAACGGGACCGGCAATGACGCCAGTAATGACACTGAGGACGGCTCTGGGAATAATACTAGTATTAGTTCCCAGTAACGGGTGTCATGGAGTATAGGCGGTTGTCAAGGAGACGGATCTCCCTCCAGTATGGGGGTAGTGGGTTAGTTGTCGAGGTAGCTTGGAGGGGTTTGGTTTGAGAATCAGCGGTTCAAGAAATAGAAATCGACTGGAAGTTCGGGCTGTGTGCCGTCAGTGGTTGCAGTGGTTGCAGTGGAGCAATTCGATCGATTCAGCCCTGTGAGAAGCAGCAGGGTGTTCTCTATGCAGGGGTCTGTTGGTCGAGTGGGCCCTGTCCGATTTCATTCAGTCTTGGCAATCCCACTCAGCACCCCAGTCACTCCCCGCCATTCCCATCTGAACCCCGAACCTGCAATCACCAACTCACCTCGGTCTGTGAAGTACTCAAAACCAATTGACGTGGAAACCCAATGATCAAAGTCTGCATTAAGTACGAAACAGGTGCATCTGGACCCAAACGAATGCCACGGTAAGCTTTATTTTGCCTTTCGGGCGGTGTGTTGTCCGCCAGCGGGTAGACCATAGTTTCATTCACGGACCAAATGGCAAATGGCAAATGGCAAAAATGGCGGAAAAGCGGTGGCTGGTCGCCCAACCACCCGCACTCTCGCCTGCCTGTGTCTGCCCAACCTCTCATATCTGACCACCATGAATTAATACCTCGCACCTTGATCCTCGGTATGATGCATTATCCTCTGCATCATTCATGCATCATCGTTTTGCGTTCTGAATTTTGTTTGGGCAATTGGTCCGAGTGGTTCCTGTTTGTGTGTGGTGTTCCTTCCTGCCCTGGGTTTTGTCTGTCTGTCGTCGTCTGAAGGAAGGAAGGAAGGAAGCATGAACTCTCACTTTCACTCCTCTTCCTACTCTCGCCATTCCCGGAATTCCCAAAACTCCCAGAACTCTCAGAACTCTCAGAATTCGGACCACTTCGAGTTCGATAATGTGGAGCAGCCCCGTATGTGTGCTGCCTTGAATCTGTACTTTTCGAATGTCGACTTGCTCATAACCATTTTTAGGACACCACCCACAACAACCTCCCGAGCTGAGACCGAGACCTGATTCGTCGTCTCAGCAGCATACACAAACGCAGCAGCAGACTGCACACCAAGCGGCGAACCAAAACGGCGTATTTGGCCCTCCCATCGTCGCCCGGTCGTATGGGCGTCCCGTTGTCGTTGAGGGTCCCTACCGCCGCGTCCCCAGCCAACCCCCTCTGCCACTACCTGCCTACCAACCACCAACAATGAATCCCCCCATGGCGACCGACTTCCGGGACGAGCTGGCCCGGATCGAGGGTGTCATCACCCCTGGTGTCGACAATACCCCCTTTATCCAGTACGCCATTGAGGCCCTCCACCGGGACCGAGACCGGGACACCGGTTATTCGATCGACGCCTCCGGTAGTGGGAGTTCGTCCTCCGGTCTTCTCCTCGCCCCGGGCCATCGTCCTGAATCCTACCAACCCCGTCCCGCCGATCAACAACCCCCCGCTCCCACGCCTCTGCCATCCCGCCCCGCGGCTTCCCATCCGTATACCGAGGACACTCGGACAGAAGCACAGCCTCACCAACTTCCGCTCCCCTTTATCCCAGGCCCTCGAGAGTCGGCTCAGTCTTTGGCTGAAACCCTACTGAAGAAGGGCCCGCGTCCTGCCCAACCCCACGAATGGCGGCCCGTCGGAAAGGAGGAGCTCCTCACCGGCGCCGCCGATGTGCCCCTCCTAACCTTCAGGCCGTGGCCCCTACGGGCGCCGGCCTTGTTTGTCTTCATGGCTCTGTGCGTGCTCATGATCGGCGCCCTTATCCTCAGCGCCGTCTACTCGCACACCCACCAAGGCCTACTCGAGTGGGCCACCATTCACGGCGGGCGGTACTTCCTTTTCCGTGTTTTGCCGCAGCTGATAGCCGCATTTATGCTGCTCTATGCACAGTTTCTAATCACAACAATCTTCCGGATGCTGCCGTTTGTGAAGCTGGCGTCTGAGGAGCAAGAGGACCGGGAAGGCGCCTTGTTTCAGGAACTATATCCCTCGTTCCTGTGGCCGCGGTTGGTCGGGCCGTGGAACGTTTGGGTTCCTATCCTCGTTACTTGGCTGATGAGCTTTACGATCCCCCTTCAAAGCTCGCTCTTCACCGCTATCCTGGCCGATGGCACTTGGGTATGGGCCACCGTCCAAGGCGTGGCCTGGACTCTTGTGGCTCTCTACTTAGCCCTGCTAGCCTCCACCATTATTGTCTGGCGGTATTGGGCAAGCTTGGAGAACACGGGACTTATCTGGGACCCCCGCTCCCTCGCCGACATCGCCGCTCTCGTCTCCGAGACCAACACGGCGGACGACTACCGCGGAACTCAGCTAGCGCGCGGGCGCGACGGCATCCGGTTCGCTCTGCGCCACCGCGCCGCCGACAGGCTGTGCTACTGGACCTGGAAAGACGGCCGCCACGGTGTCTGGCACACGCTCGGCAGCGCAATGGATGAAGCTAACTCGCTATTACCCCCTGCTGACCGCTCGGGTGGCCAGCGCATGCAGCGCCACAACGAGAAGCAGCCCTACCGCGACACCGAAGCCGAGGTAGACGCAGACGCGGACCTCGAAGCCTCCCCCTCCAACACCAACGCCCACCGCAAATATCTCCCTTTTGCCCTGCGCTCTTCCCCCTCCTCTTGGCAACCCTTACCGCGGGCGCCATTTTCGTCGCCATAATTGTGGTCACATTCCACCCCGCCACCCGCCTTACCGATGGCTTCCCGCCCGCCCTACGCGCGACCCCGCAAGCGGGCGCCTTCTCCCCGGCCGACTTCCTCTTCGCGTTCCTACCCGCCTTGCTCGGAACCATCCTCTTCCTCGCCTTCCAGCCCCTCGACATGCACTTGCGCATCCTCCAACCCTGGGCCGCCCTCACCGCCACCCCCAACGGCGCTGCGGCCGAAGCCTCCCTCCTCGCCGACTATGCCGCGTGTGCACCTGGCGAGGTCACCTTGCGCGCCCTACGCAACGGCCACTGGCGCCTCGCCGCTGTCTCCCTCGTTGGGACCCTGTCCGTGCTGATCCCCGTGCTGGCCGGCGCCAGCTTTATGGCGCTGACGAAGACAATGGGCAACGGCGGCGGCGAGGTGCGCATGTTTGCCAACATGCCTGCCTTTGGCGTCATGCTCGGCTTTCTGCTAATGTACGTCGCCGCCCTGGCCTCACTACTGCCAGCGCGCGCGGCGCTGCGCATGCCCCATGGGGTTACCTGTCTGGCGGAGGTGCTGGGCTACTTGGTTGGTTCTGATGTCAGGGATGAGGGCGCCTTCAAGCGCTGTGTTAGTCGGCGCGAGATGGCGGGGCGGATGGGTGTGGGGCGCGGTCAACCTGCGGCCATGCAGTCGAGGTGGATGTTTGGGTTTGAGGAGGGTGCCGCGGGGAGTGCGGATGGAGAGTTGGGAGTGAGGAGAGTGAGGCGGTTTACGGAGAAGAGGAAGGTGAGGAAGAGCCAGATTCGAAGGCCGTTTGTGTGAGGGGGCGTGTGTATGTGGGTTGGGATGAATGTGTTGGGATGATATGAGAGATGATGGGATGAATGACGTGGTGGCGGGTTGGGACGGATGGTGCCTAATTTTGCGGCTCTTTTTCACATCTATGCATGGCGACGGCGAATTTGGGCGGTTTACGGCGTTATGAGTTATGGGTTGAGCGTTGGCAATGTTTTGACCCTGTATGTATGAGGCAACGGTTCTGGGTATAATGTTTATCTTAGGAGAGAAGGGCGGAGCTCTGTGTGGAAATACCAAGACTGCATCTGGTCGAAGAGTTGGTTTTGTTTTGTCTTAGTTCTTTGTCATCAAAATAAAGCGAGCGAACTGTACATACATACAACACAGTACAGTTTCAACTGAGCATGCCATAGCCTCCAGACGGATACTGGCATCATCGAACCTCGCACCCCGCCATCATGCCATGCTGTCTCACCTCAACATCCTCCGGCACCAGCACCAGCCCTGCGGCGTCGGATCAACGCACGATCTCTCCCTCCTCCCTCTCTCCTGCCCTCTTTCTTGATCACACACCTACATCGTGCATCGCATCGCATAGTACATACATACATGGCCGATCCATGCATCCCATCCATCTATCCCCCGCATCATCACCGCATAACCAACAGAGCTCACTTCCCTTCCATGTTAGCCATGGTGGTCCATGTTCCAGAAAATGCCATCCCTCGCTTCCCGCCCCCCCGCACTTTGACCACCGAGAAGCTACGGGGTTTTACCTCCGCATCAGCCCAGCCCCAGCCCACCCCCAGCTTCTTCTGTCTGTGTCTGTCTGGTCTGTCTGATCTGTCTCTGTCTAAATCTGAACCACCGCACCGAGTGATGCCGTAATCTTAGACATAAGACATAAACACATACCGACATGCCGGCGCGAATATGATGCGAGACAAAACACGCGAAGCAAAACACGCGCAGGCTCAATCAAGGTCGGGCGAGGGTTTAGTAATGAGGGGGAGAATCCGGGAGGCCGGTTCTGTGGTCGGGCTGTGGGGCGAGAGTTCACTTCGACCGAGAGTTTGGCCGGGGAATCGTTCATTCCCCTGTTTAGGTTTCGCCACAGTCCCAGGTACAGGCACAACAAGCACACAAGTTCAGGCAGATACAGACAGACAAACCGCAAAGAAAGAAGAAGTCATTTGATCGATTCCATATTGCTCTCGCCATCCCCATGTAAAAGTAACGCAGCTATCCCACCATGCCATCCATCCATCCATCCAAACCATCAGTTATCCTATTCTCCCATCCCAGCCATAACTCCAATCCCTCCGAAACCATAACCCCGCTAGCCCCAGACCCGGGTATAAACAAGAATACCAAAAATAACATAATTTTCATACCATACCGATAGCATTCATCCCGTCATAATCATATTGTAACCCCCCTTCCCCAAACCGAGACCACCATATCCGTAATCGTAAGCCAGCCCAACGCGTAGCAAGAGAATAAAGAACAAAAGAAATGGCCCGTTGAGGGCACGATGATAAAAAGAAAGTAAAAAAAAAAAAAAAAAGAGGTGTGATAGAGAGAGGAAGAAGTGAAAAGAAAGTGGGGAAGAACGAGGATCACAAGTGCCTAGCATCTTTTCCCACTAGCGGTTCCTGCCCCAAACCCCAGGGGTAAAAAGTCCAGTCCAGCCCAGCCCAGCAAGCAGGGAGGGAGGATCAAACGAAAACGAAAGAAGAGAAAAGAAAGCAGACAAAAGTCTACCACCAAAAGGACCGCAAGGCAACCCAGGCCCCCAGAGCAAGAGAGAAAAAAGCGCCCAGAACCAGAAAGAGAAAGGAAAAAAAGGGTGCGTGTAACCACCAATCAGCCTACACCTTCCGCCTCAACAGACGTCCCAAAAACCGACCTCCCTTCTCACCCTCCTTCTCACCCTCCCCTCTACCCTCCTCCCTCATTCTCTCCCGCGGCAGATCCATGCTCACCGCCCCGCGCGCTGGCACCGACACCTCGTCAACACCAGCAGAAGAAGCAGCGGTCCCGCCCCATCTATACCTCGCCGCGGCGCCCAGCGTGCGAGATAACCCACCACCCCTGCTACCACTACTCCCACCGCTCCCTGCGCTGCCCCTATCCTTCGCTACCCCCGACCCCGTTGCCCCCGCCGGAGAAGAAGAACCCGCACCCGTAGACGGCCCCTCGTCGCTCACGCTGCGCTTGTGGTCCGCTAGCAGCCCCTGCTGGGCCTTGCCGCGCCTGTCGTGGGGCGGCGAAGTGGGCTGCTGCTGTTGTGGTGGTGATGGACCAGGCCGTGCATGAGGCGGCGCGCAAAGTTCCTCGTCTCGCTGCTACACGGGTGGGACTTGACCGGCTCATCCTCGTTATCCGTGTCGGGCTCGAAGACGGACACGTTGGGCGGGGGTGGGAACCGGGTCACCATTTGCGACAGCGACGGGAGGGGCGGGAGCGGGCGGTCGTGGATGTCGGTGGGCGTCGGCGGCCGCCGTGGGAGGGGTTCTTGGGCCTGTCGTTGGCGTTGCGCTCTGGCGAGGTTCGCTAGCGAAGGGGAAGAGCGGGTTGCCTTTTTAGCCAGGGGGGGCAGACCACGGAGGTTGGTCTCTGGCGGCGGCTGGCGTTTCTCCGACTCGAAGGAGTATGGCGGAGCCTCGGAAGAGGAGGAAGTGCCAGGTGGCGAATGTGGGGGTGTCGGACCGGGGCTCCGGAGAAGGAGCGGTATTGAGTCGGAGGAGCTCGCTGCGATGGAACCGCCAGGTGCTGGACCGGGTGTTTTTGCCGTCCGGATGTTAGGGCGGGGTGTCGCCAGTGGTTGGTTGCTCCGGTCAATGGCGCCTTGTAAGCGCACCGGGAACGAGAAGTTGGGAGAAACTGGAGAGGGCTCCAGCCCAGACTGCTGCGATATTGTCGGCGGCGCCGGTAGAGGTTCGCGAGCGCGCCTCTCAGAGGCGCTTGCTGAAGGAAAGAGTGAATAGCAGCCTTTTGGCGCGAGCTTTGGAGCCTGAGGTCGTGGTTGTTGTTCCGGGCACGGCACAACCACATCTCTAACTCCCTGGCCGTTCTGCCTCCCTGAACTTGTTGGGCAGTGTGTCGTTGGTGAGTCCGCTGGCGGTTGTTGGTACCCGGTAAGGTTGGTACGCACCCGGCGTTCCGCTTCCTCCATCTTCTTTTCCCTCGAGCGCCATTTTGTCCACATCTTCACATCCGCCGCTGGAAATTGATGAAGGTCGTCCTCGGCCGCAGAAACGTCGGATCCGTGGTCTTCTACCAGCGGTGGCGGGGAGGAGGCAGAACCCTGGGAATCGCGAGCACCTGGCTGCTCTTTCCGATACAAGTGGACGGGGTCGGTGCGAGGATAAGAAAAGTTGGCAACGTAGTGTATCGGTCGCTGGTCCTCGCCCGTACCTTTTTTGCTGTCCGTGTTGGGCTTGTTTTTCCCAAACATAATAGTGTGGTAAATCCGGGATGATAGCGAAGTTAAACAAAGTAGTGGTGTGGCCTGACAAGGTTGATGTAGAAAAGTGTGGTAAAAAGAAGCAAAAGTGAAGGTGAAGTAGACTGCTGCGAACCTTGTAACCGTGTGAACGTGCTTGTGGGGAACAATAAGTGTTAAATCATGTCAAGGTATCCTAGTGTCATGTACCCAACCTCGAGGGCTGACTGTAAACATGGGGGGGCGATACCGCAGGGAAACGCCACAGGGAGATCGGCGATCAGATGGGGAGAAACATAAACATCCACAGAGATGCGAGGGATGGAGTCAGGTATCGAGGAATGCTTCAATGAGAGGGGTTGTAATAAAAATGCCAATGTCATGCTGAGCAAGGGGGTGGGTGACTCGAGCACAGCTTTCCGCCACACTTCAGGCCACCATCAAGTATGCCATCACAAATGCAAAACACGGAGACTACCTCGAGCGGAATGTAGGAGAGGGTACATCAGACGGTGACCTGCGCTCGGACTCGGCCTTGCCGTAGCCCACCGAGCCCACCAAGCCCACCAAGCCCACCAAGGATGCATATGACGTATCGCAGCACAGGACCTGAGGTCGCCGCAAAAGCAATGCTCGAGATGCACGGAGGTTGCCGGAGGATTGCTCCATCGAGGTCGATGCGGTACCGAGGGGAAACCGCAGAAACACCGTAAATTTCGGAAGTTTGATGGTCTGGCGGGACCGGGGGATGCCAAAAGGCGGGTGTCAAAGTCGAGGTCGAGGTCGGGTTTGTGTCCATACCGACCTACCTAGGTAGGTAAGCTAGGTAGCTAGGTTCCTGCGTAGGCTGCATTCCCTTGCACACCGCCGCAGGACGCATCCTAGGTTAGGGTGAAGCCGGTCTCTCAAGGAAGAGTCTAGAAGCTTGGCTTCCTAGCAAGCAGGGAGTCTCAAACAGTCGTAGCGAAGGGTACCCATCACTCCCTATCGCTACGGTGTTAGCTCGGCCTAAGAGTTTACGTAGGGGTTACTGAAGCGAACTCCAGGTGAGAGAGACTTCAATCAGAAAAGGTGAGGGCAGGTCAATGCCACCGACAGGCAGGCCGAGACATTGCGCTGCGGTCCAAGAAAAGTTGGTCCGGACTGGTCTGTCACCTTACAGTGCCAGAAGCAAAGCCGACAAGCCCTTGGGAACCCCCTTGGCGAGTCGTTGTCGCACCCTTGGCTCCGCAATTGTCGATCTCCCGGGAACGCTAAAACTCTGCCAAGAAGCCACTCAAGCGAGAGACTGCCTTGACTCGATGTCGATCCAATCGGAACTGGCCGGCGCTGTGTGACAGCCACAACAGGGCGACTGAGGCAACATGGAAAGCCGTTGGAACATGCTTTTCCCAGCCATTCGAAGTTGTTGGCATACTGTGTAGGACTGGGAGCGGGGAAAGGCGCAAGAAGTGAGAGAAATTGGAGACAGCAGAAAGAAAGAAGAAGGAAAAAGCGAGGAAAGGTAGAAAGGCCCGAGTTTGTTGATTGCCGCTGCTTGCTTGCAGACTTTTTCATACGAACTCTCGCAATATGTTTGGTTTCCAATGTTGGAAGGAGGGACTGCATGGAAGTTGTCCGCAAGAAAACAGCCTGGCGAAAAGCAATCATTCACTCCACTTCCGAACCCCTTCTCCATTCTCATCGAGTGGGCGGACCTCTTCATGGTCGATGCTTCCTGTCGTGCCACCCTCCAAGTCTCTCCGATCAAAATAGTGGGGCTCCTTCCCCAGACAAGCTGAAATGCAACTGCAACTGCTGGAACTGCGTCTGGCTTGTCTCTGCCAATGATCCGATTCGGAAAAGGAACTTCCAAGTGAGTTCTGATTTGGGACTGTCGGTTTCACTCGGGCGGGGTGCAGAAAGTCCAGTGGTGTGAGCCTATCATGGGTGCATGGCCAGGAGTCCATCTTGGTTATCATTATGGCATCTGTTGGCCAAAAAAAGTTAGACTCCAACACATTCTAGGTTCGTGCAAAAAAAAAAAAAAAAAAGACCAACAAAAAAAGGAGAGATGAACTTGAAAAATAGAAACCAAGGAAAAGAAATGTAAATCGTGAAAAAGGCACTTATTTAGGTTTTTGGATAAGTTTTATTTCGTTCCTACAACCCGAGCATTTACACTTCGAGTCCAACTTTACATGGTGCCAGGAACTCAAATATTGAAGAAGTGTACACTACACTATCGTTGGCAGCCATTTCGATATTGCTAACAGAACACCGAGAGGGAAGGGCTCTGCCATCTTTTACGTCCCCGACCATCGATATCATGGCGATCCCTCTCGGAAAGGGCATCCTCTCCATCGTCGTCGCCGTCCTGGTTTTCACTCCCCGTACCTCGTAGGACACGTCTATTGGGGCTCTGGCTTTGGCTCTTAGCCGACGTGAACTGAAACAAGCAATCTCGCCCAGACCAGGTCTTGGTGAAGACCTTGTCTCCTTGTACCGTCACCAGCTGTCTGTCAATCCCGGCCCGTAAAAAGATGCCCTGTGAGAGTTGCGCGAGAACGGTCCAGGCAAAACGGGCGAACAGAAACTCGACCGAGAGCTCCGAGAGCGGCTGCAGACGAACGTTGTGGTACAGAGCCGCCAGCTCCCCATCTGGCCGGCCCGAGAGGATGTGGACGACCCAGGCGCCCCCCTTAGGTACAAAGACAAGACGGCCTTGGTCGAGAAGATGGTGTAGGTCGGATCGGAGGAGCAGGACGTTCCGCGTATTATCGGCCGAGTTAGCCGCAGGCATGTCGGGCCGAGACGAGTAGAGAAGCATCTGGTTAGCATTGAACCAATCGTCCTCGACGCTTGGGATAAGGTGGGCGGATACTGTGCCAAATATGTGCTGAGAGATACGGCAGGATACGTCCCGTGAGAGGACGGCCTGGTCGAGCGAAGAGGGTCGGGGCCGCGTGTCGCCCCGATGCCACGGGATTTGCATAGTCGCCCACGAGGGAGGAAGGTTGTCGTGGGGGAATTGGAAGTGGGAAAACGAGGGGACGATCGGGTACGGCAACGCCGCGGCAGCGCTGTCAGCACCTGTAGAATGAAGAGTCAGATGTCTACATAGAAAAACAGAGGAGAAACCCAGACAGACCATCAAGCTGAGGCACATGAAAATAATAGCTTCCTGCAGCAAGGATCTCGTCAGGCCCAAGCTGCAAGGGGGTAGCATTCGTCGCCTTGCTTGTGGAGAGGAATCCATCCCATCGGTTGTTAGCAGCAACAGCACAGGCCAGGCGTGCCGTCTCGTGGTGTAGGCCGAAGGCAACCTTGGTGTTGTTGGTATTTCCGGCGTCGTTTTCGGCGTTGTTGTCGTTGCCGGTCACGATGGGATCGAGTGCGGGAAACACAAGTAGTACATTCTTGTTATCGGGGTATCCGGGGTGCCGGAGTTTGATCATAACCTCAGCATCTTTACGATCACAAGTGGTACAGAGGCCACCGTCGGGATGTGTAGGCGGTGGCAAAACCGATCGAATCCTGCAACGAGGAGTCATGAATTGAAGTGAGTGTTGAGAGAGAGCGTGGAAGAGATTGTGTTGATGTTTGTTTAGCGTAAGAAACGCGGGCACCACATGAGCAAAAGCAAAACAAAAGCGAAAAAACGAAGGGAAAACAGCTGGAGCGGTAGGAACGAAACAAGAGTTATCCGAAAATCTAAAGAAAAAGGAGCTCTTTGTACTACATACAGTACCTTGGGTTTAAATTCCTTTATTCGGTTTCTATTTTTTGGGTCCGTTTCCTACATCTCTTCTTTTACACAGCTTTCGTCTCTTTTCCAGGTCAGTTTTTCCTTCTTTCTTTTGACCAGAGTGCCGAACAGGGTGGACCTTGGGCCTCAAGGATATGCAGTTAGCACCACTGCAGCCCAGAGCACACAGAAGGAACACAAGCAACCAGGAAGAGCAGCCAATGACTATCAGGGCACAACCATCCATCCGTCACAAAAGCTCTCCCCGGAGACAGACCCGACATCCCCCCCTCCCCCCAAAAAAGCGCCACAAGTGTCGGCTACGACACCACCTCGATTACCCCCCGTATCCTTGTCAAAACCCGATGCCAGCCCTACCACTGGTTGCGATGTCGTACGATCCCGCGATCCGCGCTGCAAGACGGAGAAAAGAGAATGAGACCGCAGCTGCCCCAAACCAGAACAAGCCGAACGCCACTGCTGTATGCAACCCAAAAAAGACCCTACCCATGACACCCGCTGACCCAAAAAAGCACGCGTGAACCGCCGCTTCAGTGTAACCCATCACCGGCTCTGGGTTGTACCCAGGCCTCCCGCCGGGCCATGGACCCCTTGCCATAAGATGCCGTGCTACCCGTGAGAAAAAGAGAGGGAGAACCCATTCCGTCGGATCGGATATCCCACCGGCCTGGTCTGGTACCACACCATCGCCCAAAAGCTGGGAAGAACTGTATTCGTGCGCGCTGCTAGTGCCGAGAGGGGGCGTCAACCACTCCGGACCTCGGAACTCGACCGTGACCTGGCCCCCCAATCGCTCTCCAGGGGTTTGTTGTGGAGCGTCGACGCGCCGTCATCTTCATGTACGAGGCTGACTTCGGTCCTTCGTATCATTTCGTGATAATCCTCAAAAAAGCCATCCTCGTCATCATCTCCGCCCGCCACCGTGCCAGCGCGGTTCCTCCGTCGTCCCGTCGTCGCACCGAACACCCTCTGATCACGGATGTCCGTGAGCCCAATACCATCAATACCAGCACCGCCGCCGCCGCTGGTAGGGGAAGTAGGGCTGCGTAAAAAGCTGGGCTGCCGCGGCCGTTGCAGCCACAGTGTTTTCCCTCGAAGGGCGGGGCGGCGAGCCTTCGTCGTCGTTGAGCCCGCCCCCGCGCTGCTCGCCGCTTGTTGACTGGAACGGGTTTGGGATAGTATGTACCCCACCTCAATGTCCGGGTAGAGGTAGGGCCGATTGATGCCCATCGATTCAAACACGGCGGGGAACCACAAGCGGCCCAGCGGCCAGAGGGCCG